>JAECUM010039674.1:0-52746 GCA_016617855.1 Megalonaias nervosa | reverse complement strand
AAAAAAAAAAAAAAAAATCCATAAAAATATACAATATGTTTATGATTGAATCACTATTTTTTGCATTATCTTATTTATCTTTTCTGGTGGGCAATATGTTTTTATTGCTGTTATGATACTGAGACTTAGTATTTAGCCTTTTTTAAACATTCCAAAACCTGCACAAAGTTTACATAGTGTACCAGTAGATTGGTGTTGTATGGCAACAGTGTCATGTAATATAACAATAGTGCGGAGTAATATGACAAAAGTGTATAGTAAAACGACATTAGTGTCGTGTAATATGACAATAGTATGAATTAATACAACAGTAATATTGTTTTATGTGACATTATTGTTGTTTAATATGATAGCGTTGTGTAATATAACAATTTCATATAATTTATACACGTTTTTAGTAAGAGTTTGCTTTATGTCAATCAGGATCTTTCTTAAGGTCAACATTTTAGAATGTCGAACTTCCTAAATTTCTGAAGACTATAGAATATTCATTAATAAAATCTTTGACGTTTCATCAGTAGCTAAATTTCTTTGGTAACAAATCCATGATTGTTTTTTGTAATGATGAAGAACAATTCATTAATTCTAACCAGAATTTAAAACTTTATCTCTGGGAGTTATGTTCACTGGTATCCAGCCTAACTTAGCAAGCCAGTATTATTGACAGGTAAAAATGTGATATCTGTGCCTCACGATTGGTTAGTCAATGACCTCCATCGCGATGGTTTCATCTCAGTGGGTTACCTCCCTTGGAGAGGATAATGCTACTCCACAACGATGTAAATTTGGAGGTAAAAGGACCCCTGGTGAAAACCGTACACTTTAATACTTGTACCACACTCAACTTAGACTACATTTGCCGCGATCTCCTCTCTACAACGGCTTTAGTGCAGAACTGGAAGACTTTGCAAATTTAGTTGAAGGAAAGGATGGAAATCTTTACTTGCAGAGACAGAGCATAATGATGATGATGCAACAAGTAGTAAGTGGATTACGTAACACTTATCGATGACGTCAAATGAAGCGCCTCTGAGTCGCCGAGTAGACAAGTTATTTCCTCTCGGTTTTGCTTGGATTTAAGACTGGATCCATTCAACATGCTCGTGAATTCATGCGTAAAGACGATGCACTAAAGTGTTAGATGACCTTGTGGTCACAACAGCCTTCTGGCCGCGATATATTCTGAAAGAGTATGAGCTGGAAGGAGCGTCGTGCCTTCGCACAAAAGTGACATCATTCCCATAACTGCCTATCTGGAAACTTCCGCCTGAACTGCAGTGATTGTTGCTTCGTAGGCTTCTGGAACAGAAATTTCGAACTTTCATTAAATGGTAGAAGATGGTTACATACAGTCTCGCGAGCATTGGAAGTGTGATACAGTTGTCAGCTTAAGTGTTATGCAGAAATGAAGTATGGACTTGTCAATGCAGAACCCATATTCAATAACAATGATGACTTAGTACTCCTTTCCATTTGAAGTCAATGTTATCTGCACAATTGGAATATAAGTGTTATTTGTTGATTTGTTTGTAACATATAATTCCGTGTTTTCTACAGTTAACAAATCTATCAGCAAAGAGACGCAATAAGAATATTAAGGGATTTTTACGGATGATATCAAATAGACGAATATCCTTAGCAGTTCAAACCTTGTTGTGCGTGCGGCATATTGCCAGTTCTTTGTCGATAGATTGTAAAAAAATAGTTAATATGTAAAATCCAACTTGTTTTGCTAATTTAGCATCAAAAACCACTCTCACGATATTTCATTCGCACCTTTGGAAGATTAAAAGCCGTAAGCCTTTAGTTATCCTGGCACATTTCAAGACATTCACGTTGTATATATAATTGACTTTTCTGATACTGAGATACGCACTAAAAAATAATATTTCAAAATTACTGCAGATCGGGACCGGTACTATTTGCATTAAGGGCATTAACTCTATTTTTGTATATTAAAATACTGATTTAATGTACTTGCAAACAACGAGACATGTTTGCTGTCCAACCGAATGAATCATGTTCAAACAGAGACAAGTCATAAACATTAAAAAGCAACGTCGGTTCAGTGTGAAATATTTTTTTGTGCGAGGGTCATAGTTACCTCGATAGAAAAATATATAAAATGACATTATTATTAGAAAATTACCAGCCCAGCTATTGGTTAAGTACGCTAGGCAAAAGGACACCTTGTAGAATAATTGTTGTTGCTGGTAGGACGTTGTATATCGAATTAAGTTCTAGTATTTGAATATTAAAGGTAGCAAAACATTATTTTCGAAAACAAAAGAAGCCCCCAAACTGAGCACCAGTGAAATCAGTATATTCTTTTTGGACGGTATACAACAGGAAGAAAAGCAGTTGTTTTTATTGCTTTTATAAATAATGTCAACTGATCCCCGCGCGCAAGATACTCATCGTTACTATTGAAATCGATTTAAGTTTTACAGAACTCCAGGTCGTATGTTTTCATTGCAAATGTATTTCGTTTTTCTGGCCTATTTTTAAGATTTCTTCTCATGAAAAAAAAGATATTTGCAAAGGGTAAATCTGTTAGCCACCGATTTTTTTTTTTCCGCACACGTATTTATTTGACATTTCAGTGCATATGTTTTCTCACCGAGCTTTCATTTGCCTTTGATAATTTTTATGTGTTCAGTTTACTTAAAATTACTCACGGACACTGACTTTCTGTAAAATCAATGAGGCAATTTTTATTAAAGTATCGTCCTTTTATCTATTTGCACCTCAACAAAAACTGTCGGTGTTAGACGTTTGTGTTTTTAGCAAAGTACAATCGTATTCATTAGGACAATGTACTTGTAAACATTGTACTTTTTGTCGGCGACCGTTACTTATCACAGCATTATTTTCCAAGGATGAATGCATTCCTTCAATTCTCAGTGTCCGTTCTATATTTTTACGTATCCCACAGAAAGAGTACATCCAGGTACAACCGTTTACTGAGAGCTTTAGTGATACAGCTATACGTATCAGGCTTATCAATATGTTTTAAGTGGATACATTATATCGTATCATCACTCCGTATAATGTTAAGCACACTGTTTATACAGTATTGGCACATAATGTGATTTATGACCCTGAACAGAAATATGAAGTAACGAAAATGAAATGGTTGGATAGATATATTTGTTTTTAAATGTTAATTTTGGATTTTAATCTAATTTTTTTTTCTTGCTTACATTTTGACACTTTCTAGGTAGAGTGGGCGATGAAATGCAATACAACAAGACAATACTTTTTTTCGACAAAAGTGAGACCTGTAATCAGTTATTTAAATACGAAACAATTCGTACAAGTTCTTACGGTAATACGTATGGTGAACTCTATAGGAGATCCATCGTATATTGCAGCAGTATTGGCCAAATCTCAGCTGTCTAAGAGTAAATCTGCAAGTTGTTTCTCATAACTGGTTTCTGTATTTACGTGAGAACACACACACACACACACACACACACACACACACACACACACACACACACACGCACACACAACGTTGATCTGTTCTGAACGTGTACAAATTCATCCAAAAACATATCAGATACTAGTACAAGATTGTCTTCAACAAACGCACACGCAAGTTAAGGAAGGTCACACATGTACATAATGCATGAAGCCAATTTTATTTGTTCAAAGTTTTCGGAGCACAGGAAGTTATATTGGCAGATCTGTGATCCAAGCGCTGCATGTTTTGAAGGAAAGCAAATATAAACACCTATGTATGTATGTATGTATGTATGTATGTATGTATGTGGTCTAACACGATGATGGCTACGCAAAGCCAATTAACAGTAGATTTTTAAAATTTTGGGATATAAAAGATTGCATTCTCAAAGAGCCCCTCCCCCCACAAGAAAAAGCTTTAGAAAGATAAATCTTGTGTAAACGTGCAGTAGTACAAAATAAAATTGAAAAATATTTAGATTCTGTAAATGGCATGAGTAGTGAAGGGGGACGATATAGCCTCAATGGAAAGTACATTACAGACCCACCCACCCCGGGAAGATATAGCCTCAAAATTTAAAGCCTCACTTAGACTTATATGTTAAATTTAGGGGGTTTTACTATAGCCTCAACACAGAAAATGAACAGGGTGGGGCGATATAGCCTCAAGGGAAAATAGAATAGGGGTGATATCACGGTACTGGACACTGGCAACAATGTTGCAAGTAGCTGACCTGAATACGCGCGGCTACCCTAGGTAGGGACAAATGCAATAGAGACAGAAACATAGAAACATGGTTAGAGACAGAGACATATACAACACAACCATAGATTTATAGGTGTGCTAGCGTCTGTGCGCAGTGAATCGATGCGACATTGTTTTTTGAAACATGACGGAAATTAAGAAGATAATGAATTGGGATGCACCGGCCGTGGAGACGAGAAGCGATGGCATTGCAGCGGCTACCAAAGTCAACACAGGTTTACTTCCAGAAGAGGTCGATTTCAATTGGGATTTAGTGGATTTTCTCTCTTTTTTGCAAGAATTTGTTCCGGTACCAGGACCTTCGCCACCTTCTCCTTCTTTACCAGACGTCGATGATTTTAAACAAAGACAGAAAGAAGAATTGGAGAAAATGTTACAACAGCAGAAAGAAGCAGAACAAGCCTTTCTCCTTGAACAGCAACAGCAAGAAGAAGAGGCAAGAAGGAAACGATAGGAAGAAGAAGAAACAGAGAAGAAACAAGGTCTAGGAGAGAAGGAGAAGAGTGAAACTCAAACGGTAACGGTAGTCTTGGACATTTTGGCAGAGTTAAGGAGTCTGAAACAAATGTATCAGACTTCTTTATTACGGCCCAAGAGAAAATGATCCTCCCGGGCCAAACAATCTAACCCTGTTAGTACGCATGAGATACCATCCTTAGTGCTTTCTACCCAATCATCGACAGGAGCAGGTCCAGAACTTGGTCTTGGCCGTGGCAAAGGCTTAAGGCAGTTAAAGCTGATTGGTTCTCGTTCCTGAGTTTTTTTGTTTTTTAAATAAAAACCAAAAAACAAACACCCAACGGTTCTTTTCAGGGCCACCCACTTCTTTCGAAAAGAGATAGTGTTCATTTTCCTCAGTCAATTAAAACTCAAAATCCCTTTTTTAACATTATGATGTACTTGTGTGAGCGCGTGAGTGTAGGCCCTTATTCTAAAAAATCAAAACCAGTAGACACTTACGTTTTTTCTGTCTGGTCTATTCTGGTACAAATTTTACAAGCCAATTCACAACACAACACAACACTTTAAAAAAGTTCATAAACTTCTTCCGTGTCTTTTTTCTTTCACTCTCTCTGTTTTCTGATTTTCTTAAGTTTCACAGGGCTTTCCTCCTCCTCTTGCTCACTTTTTTCTCGACTTCTTTTCTTCTCTTTCTGAACGTGTCGGGGTTCTTCCTTTGCTGAGGGCACCTCTTCTTCTTCTTCCTCCTGCTTCTGTTGTTTCTTAGGCAGTCTGAAGACCAATGTCCTTTCTCTTGACAATGATAACATGTATCCTGACTTTTGTCTCTATTGACACTGGTCTTGCATTTTTGACGGTCTGGACATTCTGTAGCCCAATGCCCTTTCTTCTGACAAATATAGCTAGTATCATGACTTTTATCTCGAAAGGAGGGGGAGTAGTCCGTCGGCTTGTCTGAAGAAAACTTTCGTATGACACCTCGCAAAGCTCTGATCAGAATTTCGATCTGTGTGGGTTCTTCCATCGTGCTGGTCGGTTTGAGAGTGAAATGAATACGGGGAGGGAAGGCACTAGCCCTTTATATAGACACTGGTCTGACATGAATATTAAGGTGTCCATGGCGTTTCAAATGTAGTCATTTGACGTTTTGCAGTCAAGATGAAACGATCGCATCATTTCGTGAAGAAAGGAGAAGAAAGTAAGAGGCAGAAACGTGCCTTATTGCCTCGCACAGTAGCTGAAGTCTTGGCTCAAATTCATGTCAGCGATTTTGAAGATGACATGAGTGAGCCAGAATCCAGACCCAGAGATTCTACACCCAGCCAAAGTCCACCATCACCACCAGTAAACCCTGAAAAGTACTACCACATTCTAGAGACGGACAAACGCTCCTCTAGAAATTTAGAACCGTGGCCTAGACGTACATGGTGAAGTTTAAAGATTTCAAGTCCGACGTACGGTTGGAGAAAACAGAGGAGTTCATCACCGATGTGTGGGATTCTTTGTCAACCATACTGAAACAGCAATGTGAAGCCAAATAAGTCGACCGCTTGAGACTTTCCATTCATCACGACAGTTTGAAATTCTCCGTTTGGATCGAGTTTAGCAGTCCAGCAGAATTGACACCTTCCAAAGTCATCGACAAGATTTAACACGTGCATCAATCCAACGACAAGTTTCACATCACCGACGGAAAAGCGACACTGTTCATGACCCACTTGTCTCTTCCCCAAGGGATCGGACAGCGCAAAAAGGTATTATTGGTGGACGACCTTCGAAGAGTCAAGCACAGCCTCGTTCAAATTAACAATCCTGAAGACCAGATGTGTTTAGCCCGAGCCATCGTGGTGGGACGAATGTATCCCGACAAGAACGACACGGTAAAATGGAAAAGAGCCTGGAAAACTATTCGACAATCGGACCGAGCCAAACAACGAAGAGAAGCAGAACTCCTGTTAGAGCAAGTGGGGATATCCTGAACTGATGTGTCCCTTGTGTCGTACTTGTGCCGAAACGTGCAACCAAGACCAACCTTGTGAGCACACTCAGGAGGAAAGTGCCTTAACGGCAGCGTGGGTCAGCGTGGAATTGTTCCAAGCTCTGGACCTGGGATACCAACCGTCAGAAGTGTACGAAATTTACCACTTTCCCAAGACAGAAAAATACCGCAAAGGCGACGAGACTCAGAAAGGCATTTTTGCAGACTACGTGGATGCCTTTTTCAAACTTAAACAAGAAGCCAGCGGCTATCCTTCCTGGTGTCACACTCACGAAGACCAAACAAAATTCAAAGAGAAACACTGGGAGCAGGAAGGCATCACTTTAGACCACATCGAGAAAAACGATGGAAGGCGATCGTTTGCCAAAGTGATGTTAAATTGCTTGTGGGGCAAAATGGCACAACGACCGAGTTTACCCAAGACAGAGTATTTGACAGAACCTTCCCGCTACTTCCAGATGATTCACGACAAAACCATATATAGGAAACACGTGGACGTCGTTCGTGAGGACTTGATCTTAGTCAATTACGAAGAAGAACTGAACTTTGTAGAAGCCGACGAATTTGGAAATGTCATCATTGCGGCCTACGTGACAGCCCATGCTCGCTTAAAACTGTACGAAGCGTTACACCAATTTGGAGATCGCGTCCTGTATTTTGACACGGACAGTTGCATCTACATCGATCGCCTGGGTCACTGTCACCCTGACATCGAAGGAGACCGTTTAGGAGCCTGGACAGATGAGCACCCCAACGATAAGATTCTAAGTTTTGCTAGTGGCGGTCCCAAAAATTACGGTTAGGAATACGGTGACCAACAAGCAGAAGTACACACGGAGTGTAAAGTGAAAGGATTGAACTCAGTTATCGCACCGATCGAGTGGTGAACTTTGGCGTGTTGAAAGAAGCCTTGCAGTCTGGACAGGATGGAAATTTTAAAGTGACCACCTACGAACCTCACAAGATTGTACGTTTAACCATACACCAAATCGTCAGTCGGCCTTTGGAAAAATTGTATGAAATCGTGTACCAGAAAAGTTTTCGGCTTCGAAGCCACTTCACTTTACTTTACGGACACGCTGGTATAAAAAATATGGTTCCAAGACGATAGCCACCAACAAGAAGGATGACTTTGACACAGCAAGAATCGAGTGAGAGACCCACGGAGAACTCCAAGTTCAAACCATACCATTTTCCTGTTTTCTTGCCTGATTATTGTAGTTGTGCCAGTCGATTGGAAACGTTTCAAAATTGGCTCACGGATAGGGAAGAATTATCTACTGCGAATGTTTTAGCTAGAACAGGATTTGTCTACTTGGGACCTGAGACTGGATTGGGACACGAAGTACAGTGTTTCAGTTGTGGTCTGAGGTTGCGTATGGATCTATGTATCTATAAAGATTCAGCTATTCTGGAACATACTCGATGGGCTTCACACTGTCCTTACTTTTCTATGGCCTTTCCACCTATCACACTACGGTTAAGGTATGACGGTACCTTAGAGAAGGTAGTACCGTTGTCCAAGAAGAAAAAGAGGAAGACTTCCAAAACTAGTCATAAAAAAGGAACTATGTACATGCTCGAGACATCGTTATGACTAGTATAAAAAGGGACAACGTCCAAGACAGATAGTTCATTGTGACCACCTAGACCAAGCGAGAAAGATGAATCCTTTCAGAGAAGTACAAATGAAATTCAGACAGGTACAATCAAGTTCGGTGATTCTCAAGTCGAGTGCGATGCTGTATCTTGCGATTCAGTATCACGTCATGGTAACTTTGCTATGACTACCACTACACCTGCCATGGAAAGTGATGCTGTGCGTGTCAAACCTGACGGATGAGAAAGCGATGCCACTCGTCATCGTAATCTTTTCACTTTACTGGTTTTCATGGTGGATGCCATCATTATGAAACCATGTTGCTACCACCCTACGGATGTCATAAAAAACTGAGCAAACTCCTGCGGATTTCACCGTACCCTCATCGAAATGAACCTGTGAAAGACGAATATTCGTTCCCTGTGCGATTGCCTGAATACTGCGACTTTGAAGGGCATCATCGTAATGCCAGTGTCATTTACATCACCCAAAATTTGTTTCAACAAAGTAAAGCCAATCGTACCATCAGTCTCAATGCTCATTACGTGGTCTTGTTTAAAATTCCTAGAGATAAATCGCAAGTGCAAGTCTTAGCCAAACAGTTAGGGACGCCTTAGATGACTCATGCGTACGATGATGCCACTCAAATCCCACACGCTTATTTACTCGTGGATTTAAAACCCACCCACCCACCCCCGATTATTTGCGATTTCGTACCCATCTGTTTCACCACTGGTGCCAAGAAGGAGGGCCTGTCGTGTACACGTCCCCGTCGTCGATTTAACAACAACAACCAAAAAAAGTCTATAAAAACCTCGGTCACTTTTGGTCTGTCTCACACATCGTCAACATGACATCCCTTCAGTCTCATCTTCCCGTCAAATTGATTCGTGCCTTGTACGGCATCAGTCGCGAAAAAATCCATAAATACGTGGTCGTGTCTTAGAAGCCAGACTCAAAGAAGTCTTACGACGGTTTACGGTGACAGTACGTCAATTACTGGTAGGCATCAATCACATTCCACATCAAACCAAACGTTTTTGACAGAAACAAAGTACACTCAAACCAAAATGCATATCATTTTGAAACCTGAAGGTAACGGTTCTCTAGAAGGTGTCATCGTTCGTTCCCTCTTAATATGGGATCCTAATGCTCCTAAAGTCCTCCCCAAGAAAAAAGCCACTCCCCGACGTGCCTGGAAGAAAACAAAAAAGAGCAACGGAGTCAAGACCAGGTCACAGCCTCAGAAAAAGAAAAAGAAAAGACCACAGAAAACACCTTCTTCCTGCAAGAGAGGTACTGCTGCCAGGACGCAACCTTACATTCGCAAACCACGACCTGACGCAACGCTGACCGCGTCTCCAGTAGCCTCAGGTTCTTCCATTTCTCCGTTGCTGGTGATGCCTGCCAAACCCGATTTGACACGTGTCTTTCTTAATTTGATGAAAAATTGGAAACCCGCGTCTCCAAAAACTTCTCCTCCAGTGGTGACACCCTCTTTCTCTTCTTTAGCGCCAGTGGCCGCTGCTTACAAATTACCTGCCCCCAAAATCAAAGTTCAAGAGAGATCGGGCGTGTTAAAGAGTTTACTGAATTTGTCCAAGCAAGAACTGTCGCGATTGAGTGCGTTGCGAACCCCTCCACTACGTGTGATGCCTGCCATGAAAATGAAACGACAAGCCGACAATCAGTGGCTTCGAATTCCAGTATAAAAAAAGTCCTGATGTAAACGATAGGGATCAGTCTTTTGTGCTGCTGAACGCCCAAAGATGTCACTTCAAAGTAGTGCACACCGTCACCATCGTCGTTCTCCTGTCCAAAAAGGAAAACGAAAAGACAGTCACGTCATCCGAAAAAACGATTAGCCAAGCATCGACGTCACCCTCAGAAAAGACACACTCGTCCAAAGAGAAGCCACCAAAACGGAGGATTTTTTTTCTGTCAAACCTTATAAGACAAATAAAAGGATAAAAGGACGCATGTCGAGCTATGGACGTCAGTGTATTTTCTGCACCAAAGATGTCCCATTGTCGTCGTTTTTCTGTCCAGAAAGGAAAAAGAAAAGGACAGTCATGTCATACTAAAAAGCTCTTAACGAAGATTCGACCTCACCACCAGAAAAGACACATTCATCCAAAAAAAGGAGAAGCCACCAAAGGGGAGGATTTTTCTTTGAAATGGATAAGTTAGTAAATGATTTCGCCAAAAAGTTAGAGGACAAGCTCCAAAAGAAAAAAAATAATGGACGCATGACGAGCCATGGGCTTCAGTGAATTTTGTGCACCAAACATGTTCCCTCATTGTCGTTCTCCTGTCCAGGAAGGTAAAAGAAAAACACAGTCTTGTCATCCGAAAAAGCGCATAGCCAAACATAGAGGTCACCCCCCAGAAAAGACACAATCGTCCAAAGAAAAAGAGGAACCACCAAAGAGGAGGTTTCTTTGGTGATTTTGGAAAACAAATCGTCACCTTTATGACGATGCGATAGTCCAAAAAAGGATTAAAGACCGTGTGCCAAGTCATCGACGTTAGTGTATTTTTGGTGTGTGCCCTGGAACCAACGAATCAACAAACAAAGATGTCACCCCCCAAAAGACATCCTTCTTCTACCCCCAAAAGAAAGGAAAGGACAGGACTGTCTCCTCGTTTAGTCAAACATTGGGACATGTTGTCCGTCCTGTCCAAAGCTTCTCCACCCGTGCGAAAACATCTCACTGAAGCTGTTTCCAAAGACGTCACCGATACCGTGTGCGAATGTTGTCTGAATGTCTTGAAGGGAACGATACCTTTAACACCAGAAAAAAAAAATGCTTAGCCAAACATCGACACGTTCTTCGTCAAATGGTCCAAAAGAAAATACCCATTCGTTAAAAGAAAAAGATGTTGGTGCAACGCGGAGGAATTTTTCTCATGTTAGGACTTCTTATCAGTGTAATAGCTATACCTATGTTGGGTTTGTTGGGAAGTGTTTTACCCGCCATAGCTTCAAGATAAAAGTGTCAGGAAGATAAAACGGACCTCTGGAGTGAAAAGATCTCAGACGTGATCCTTGAAATCCAATGGAAGGACGAAAATTGGCTTTAGTGCCTTACAAACGATGGATGGAATACCATCGTTGGCAAGAACAACGGACCCCACATTTACCTCCCAATCCTCATTTGACCGAGATATCCCAGTAACAACACCAATTGCAATCGTTGATGGATCGCAGCGATTTGTCAGAAACGGAAACATCTCAACGGTACGGTCAACTGTTGCAACGATTGCAATTCTTTCACCAGAAAGCTTTAGACGAAATAGCTCTACCAACTCTGAAAGATTTTAAGGCCCTGATGAAAAGTCCATCACCACCACTACCACCAGTGATCAAAACAGACGTAGCCCCACGGATACATGAGGAAGAAGAGGCACTAGAAGTCTTTCGAACACCGTCAGCAGCTCCCATCCCTAGTAAGATTTCAGTGTCCTTGTTGACCGCTTCCCCTACACTCCAACGAGAAGAACTTAAAACATGGGTTAAAAAGATGATGTCCACTCCTCCTTCGACAGAAATCAAAAAGAAAGAAGTGAAACCAGAGGTGAAAAAAGAAAAGAAGACCAAAGCCATTCCATTTCTGCCACCACAACCACCACCATTACCCTCGATTGCAACTTCCGTGGCACATCGGACACGTAAAGCCGTTTCCAAACCAGCCCAACATCCCATCCAGAGTAGCATCAGTGAAGTCTGGATAACTTATTAAAAAATGGAGAATGTGTTCGCCAGCATTTACTACGATCCATCCCATCCTGCAGGTCACGGAGGAGTTCAGATATTGTATCGTGCTGCCAAAACTCGACTGAAAGGTGTCCGTTTACCTCAAGAGCAACGATGGTTAAAAAAACAAGCCACGAATACCTTACACAAACCCATTCGACGAAAATTTTCCAGAAGTCGCACCCGAGTGGAGGGTATCGATCATCAATGGCAAGCCGATTTAGACGATGTCTCTCGTTTGGCCACCTTCAATCGCGGCTACAAATATTTGTTTTGTGTCACCGACGTCTTTTCCAAATTTGCTTGGGTCGTGCCATTGACTTCCAAATCGAGCAGTGACTTAGTGCGAGCCCTCAAACTGGTGTTGAAACAAAGTGGGTGTCACCCTCTTCAATGGCAAACCGACAAAGGCACCGAATTTCTGAACCAAGCTTTCCAAAAAGAATTGAAGAAAGGTGACATTCATTTTTTCACCACCGATAATCCCGAAACCAAAGCCGGCATCGTGGAACGTTTTCAACGCACCTTGAAAGAACGCATGTAGAAATATTTTACGCATGAACACACTCTCAAGTACATCGACGTCTTGCCGCACCTGGTCCAAGCGTACAACCAATCTTACCATTGGAGCATCGGACATGCCCCCGAAGATGTGACTCCTGACAACGATGTGACCGTCTTCGAGCGCCTGTTTGGTACGTCCCCGACGGTGACTATCCCCAAGAAAGGTGGAGTATTGGCAGTAGGAGATTGGGTGCTCATTGGCAAAATCAAATGCACTTTCGACAAAGGTTACTTACCCAACTGCACCACCGAATTGTTTCGTGTCACTGAACGAGTGCGTGGACGTTATCCTCCCGTCTATAAATTGGAAGACATAAACGGGGAAGTGCTAAAAGGAACGTTTTACTTGCCCGAGTTACAACGTGTGACCAAAAAAGAAGACGAAGTGTACGATATAGAAAGCATTCTCTATCGAAGAACCCAAAAAGTGGGAATACGACGTGTCAAAGAAGTCAAAGTACGTTGGAAAGGGTATCCTCCCAGTTGTGACTCTGGGATCCACGCTTCGTAAATCATCGACTATAAAAAGAAGTGACCATCATGCTCTTCAACACAGCCTCAGCTACTGCAGTGACCACTCCTTCCCCCAGTTCTTCCCTGCAAGATCTACAAAAGCAACCCTTGTGGGTGTGGTGTGGAGAACGTGTGCCTAAAACGCAAATCGTCTTTTTCTGCCAAATCTTTGTGGTATATTATGTCATCGGTGCTGCCATTGTCAATTTGAGTTTGCAACAAGGAGACAAACAATTGTGGACTATTTTACTCAGCAGTTGCATCGATTACCTTCTTCCCAATCCTTCCTTGAAATATTCGTCTAACGGGAACAACAACGGCAGCCTTGCTTCCAACGTTAGTCACCCTTCCAACAGTCAACATAACAATCCTCTTTTAGACACTCCTCTGACTTCCAGCAACCCCTCGGACACTAGAACTCTGGAATTATGAATAACCAATTTTACTTAACGTTACTCAGTGACAGTTCCATGGAGGTGTTTCCCAAAAACACCTTATGCTGTTAAATGGCCAAGTTACCTCAGGCCATCCAATTGGATCACGAAGCCCATTGGGAAGTGGCTTTAGTGGAAATGATTCATCTTACACAAATCCTCAATATCCTTCCAAATCAAAACATTTTTAAGGTGCAAGTTCATGACGAAGAAATGCAACAAAACTTGGATGAACGCACCTCTGTAAGTGACTCTATAAAAACACAAGACCCCAAAACTAAACGGTTCACCTATCTGTTGACCATTCCTGCAGACTTTTATTTTAGCGGTCAACATTTGGTGAGCACTATTGCTATCAAACTCAATACCGTGTTTGGCAAAGCCTTGGAGAAAACCAGAAAAAGTGTCACCCTCAAGTGCCATAAAATAGCTCGTCGCCTACTGATCAAATTTTCAGAGGACAAAGTATTGGCCATTACATTTTGTCCTGAATTGTATGACATTTTGGATGGAGATTCCAAGTTGATCAAGATTAGAAACGAAATACCAACCGTTACCGGCAACTTGGATTTTCGAAATGAACCAAGGACTGAATTTGATCTTTGTGTACTCCGATGTGGTGGAGTACAACGTGGTGGGACAAGCCTCCGTACCGTTATTTCGTTTCATTCCTTTCAAAGTGGATTCTGCCGCGAACGCTGACGAGGAAGGTGGAAACACCTATCACGTTCACCGCGAATTTGTACATCCTTACTATTTGCCCGTCAGTAAGTCGTATTTCGACACTGTCAACATTGCTATAAAAAGAAATTTGGGACAAAATATTTCATTCACCAAAGGGAAAGTCACAGTGAAACTCCATTTTCGAAAACGATTACTCTAACCCCTTGTCAGTCATGTATCCTGTGTACCAAGGAGTCTCTCGACAGCGAGGACATGGTTTAGGAGATATGCTGAAATCAGCCTTTCGTTCGGTGGCTTCCGTTTCAAAACCGATTGTGACACGGGGATTGCACGCCTTGAAAGATGCCGCATTGACGCAAGGTGAAGAATTTCTCCAAAATGTCATCATTGACAAACAAAATTCCAAAGAAGCTTTCTTGAGAGCAAGCAAAAATGTCTTGCTTCAAACAGGCAAAGACGTTTTGGGCCGACGAGAAAGTCCTATAAATGCCCCGGACGATGCCGGGTCAGGCATTCCTACTTCCCTGACGCCACAGCAAGGACAAGGAATAAAATTGACGACGAAAACACCCCTTTAGAGGACTTCGCACCCCCAGAGCTAGAAAGACTAAGAAAAGAAGAACCGTCCAAGAGTTAGACGTTTTTGATTATTAAATCACAGAGAGAAAGAAAGAAAATGATGTTCCAAGTCGGAACTGGATCTGTTTGCCATGCCACCCACCATGATGACGATGCAAGAATCCCAATAGGAAGAATTTCATCCCGTCTGCTCTTTGACGGATTCAGCTCCCATCGAGTTTGAAATCAAAGGACAGCCCGAAGATTACATCGATCTGAATAGCAGTTACTTGTATCTGAAAGTCAAAGTGATCAAAACGGACAACACCAATCCGGGAGCCGATGCCAGAGTATCTCCCGTCAACAGTTTCATGCATTCCTTGTTCAGCGAAGTGGATTTGTACTTGAATAACAAACAGGTTAGCAGTAGCATGGATACTTACGCTTACCTAGCGTAGCTAGAAAATCTCTTGACGTACTGAAAATAGGCCAAGAACACTCATCTGGATGCTTGCGTGGTATGGAAACCTGACACCGCAGGTGAGGATTAGTTTAATGACACAGCCCTGACAGCAGATGACGATCCTCACAATGTGGGCTTTAACGACCGTCGAAAGGAAATCCTGCAAGGCCGTAGTTTAGAACTGATGGATCGTTTGCATTTGGACATGTGGTTGCAAGACAAATATTTGCTCAACGGAGTGGATATTCGCCTGAGACTCAATCGCAGCAGTGTCGCTTTCCATTTGATAGCTCATGCCAACGAGTACAAAACCATCATCCCAAAAGCCAGACTTTACGTGCGCCGCGTAGAAGTGTTACCTAAAGCGGGAAACGACATCAGTCACACATTGAGCAGATCGACCGCCAAGTATCCGATGCGACGCGTAGAAGTGAAAACATTCACAATTGCTGCTGGACTCCGATCCAAGATCGAAGATCATCTGTTCCAAGGACAGTTACCCAAACGTTTAATCAGCAATGCAGCCCTCAACGGAGCCCACGATCAAAATCCTTTCCAGTTTAAGCACTACAGAGTGTTCAAGATCGAAGTCAGTCGCGATGGCAAGACCTTGTGTACCAGACCCTTCGAACCTAACTTTGACCAGAAGAATTACTTGAGATCGTACTTGTCATTGGACAACTGGGGAATCAACACCAGTCACGGCATTTCGTACGAAGATTATGTAGGAGGTTACACTTTGTGGGCTTTTGATTTCACTTCAGACCAAGGCAGCGACGAGGGACATTTCCACCTATAAAATCCGGTCAACTGCGTGTGGAACTTCAGTTTGGAGAAGTTCTCGCCAAGACAGTGAACGTCATCCTGTACGCCGAATTCGATAATACCATAGAAATCAACAGTCTGAGAGAAGTCATTCTAGACTTAGAAACTATGGAAGACTCTTATCCCTCTTTGAACAGTAGAGAATCTTTGGACATGGAATGGGAGGATACCGTGAAAGCAGAACCCCAAGACAAAGACGAAGAGGACATAGTAGTCACGTCCAGATGGCCAGAAGAAGAACAACATTTAGTGTCCTGTTTTGCCAAACACCTGGCGGATAATATTACGGAATTGACCAGATTGATATGGATGTCAAAACGATCATCCCAGTCAAATTCAACACGACCAATGTCTGATGATGAGTCAAGAAGAAAACTTGGACGAGTATCTGGACGACTCTTGGAGTCTCATCTCGGAAGAACCAGTGTTGCATCAATGGTATAAAGGCTTGCGTGATCATTCCTGCCCTCCATTGACTACTCTGGAGATCTATCGCATCGACGCTCTCTTAGACCAGAGTGCGGAGACGAAGCAAAGAAACGGTTACTTGTCAGAGATTTTCAAACAGAAAGTCAGAATTGAATTGATGACTTATCATTACATGTGAAAAAAAAAATCAAAGCAAAAAATGGATACCTGGGAACTTTATTGCCTTTTGAACAACAGTTCGTACACTGCTTCTTGGAATCCTATCGTGTGCGCTAAAGATGAAGTACCTCATCGCAAACCTCAGGACCATCAAGCTTATGTCATCAACACCGACGACAGTCATCTCCCAGGAACCCACTGGGTAGCCGTCTACTTCCCTAAAGAGGATTGTGTAGAGTATTTTGATTCGTATGGATTACCTCCTTTGGAAGACGACATCATCGACTTTATGAGAAAAAATGCCAAGACGACACGATTCAATAATGTGAAATTACAAGGCACAGATTCTATGGTGTGTGGACAATATTGTGTGTAACAACAACAGCTGCAGCAACAGGAGCAGCAAGAACCAGACAGAGGTTTCTTCGACTGCCTCGTAGACATCAAGGAGCTCTCGTTCTCTTTCCACAGAAGCAGACCGTATCCTGTAGGAAAGCCTGCAGCCAAACGGGGACGCAATCTTAAACAATAAAAGATTGCCATCTCTCCCCGTAAAAAAACAGCCCTTTTCAGGCCATCCCAACACTCTAGAAAAGACATACTAATTCAATTGCAAAAAAGTTGTGTGTTTTATGTTAAAAAAATTGAAGTGTGTCTAGAAGCACTTCGTTTCTTTTGTCAGCAAAAATCCACACTTCGTTTCTCTGTCTTGTCCGATAGTGCGTGTCTGTGTTTGTAAGTAAAAAAGTCAACGTGAGTGTTTCTTTTAGGTCCGCGCTTTCCATGTAATAGCAATAGTGGTATTGTACGTTTTGGTGTCAGGGGATGTTTTCCTTCACGTCCGTGCTCCAGGGATATAAAGTGGAGCGATCGTCAGTCTGGCTATCCAACGTTGACCTGTCAACAGTAACAGAATGAATAATAGAATTGCCAAGCTTCTAGAACTCTAAATGCATCTAAAATATGCCAGGCGCATTGTAGATGAGATGGCTACGGAGGCTATAGCCGAAGAAGCCAGGATAGAGAAGGAGGAAAAGGAGAAAAAGAAAGAAGAGAAGGATAAAACGCTAGGGATCCTGCCTCACCTCATACTGAGACCTGTAGGACAAGCAGCACCACAACCACTACCAGCACCACAACCTCTACTAGTACCACAGCCACTACCAACACCACACCTTCATCATCCACGGGTGTGGTATAGGAGAAGGAGGGAAGCCTTCACTATCCCAGAGACGGAAGATTTTGGTGCTGAATCCACTCAAGAATCCTCTTCGCCCCCAATCACAAATGTGAATTGGATAAATGATTGGAGCAGGAGATGTGTCTGTGGTGCCCGGCCTGGGAGATGTCACCATTATCCAGGTGCAATTGGAGTTCGAAGGAAAAACAGCCCTTCTCAGGGCTAACCAGATCTCTAGAAAAGAGACACTATTCAAGTTGCCAATTTGTGTGAATGTAGATCAATGTGACTATAAACACTCACTCCTTTACTGGTGTGTGTGTGTGTGTTTTACGTTCGCGTACATTTGTGTGGATAGTAGAGTGTGTTTGTGTGCTTTTGCGTACGCTTGTGTGGATAGTAGTTATGGTGTGTTTTTTCTTCTCTTCCAGTCTGTGTGGATAGTATATATGGTGTGTTTGTGTGCGTTCGCGTACGTTTGTGTGGATAGTATATATGATGTGTTTGTGTGCGTTCGCGTACGTTTGTGTGGATAGTATATATGGTGTGTTTTTTTTCTTCTCTTCCCGTTTGTGTGGATAGTATATAATATGTGAAGTGAGTGTAAGGAATGTTTTCCTTCACGTCCATGCTTCAAGTATATATACGGAGTGATCGTCATTCGCGCCATTCAACGCTGAATATAAAAATGGCAAGTAACATGGAGAGGATGCTAAGATTGCAGGAGGTGGTAGACACACTAGGCAAGGTGGAGGAGATGCTAGTTTGAATGCATTTTGGGGCTTATAGTCCCCATAGACTAAGTATGGAGATTAACAATTTAAAGAAAAGGAAGGACATCTTAAATGAGATGATTAGAATAGAAAAGAAAGAAAAGGAAGATATAGAAGACAAACAGAGGATGAAAGAATGGAACGAAAACAATTGAAAAGGAAGAAGAAGATGAAAAGAGGAAGAAACAGAAAGAGGAGGAGGAGAAGGAAAAAAAGAAGGAGGAAAAAAATGAAAAGAAGACAAAAAGTGTAGGACAAAAGATAAGAAGTTGGTGTAGGAAAAGAAGAAATTAGAAGAAGACAAAGAAGAAGAAGAAGAAACCCAAAGGCCCTCGAAAAAGATTTATTCTTCCTTGCCTAAATTTTTTTTAGTCGATTGTATAATTTAGGTGTGATAGATTGATGTTCATCAATCGATGGTGGTGTTGTATATGTCTCTGTCTCTTACCATGTTTCTATGTCTCTATCTCAATTGTATTTGTCCCTACGTAGGGTAGCAACGCGTATTCAGGTCAGCCACTTGCAACATTGTTGCCAGTGTCCAGTACCGTGACATCACCCCTGTTCTATTTTCCCTTGAGGCTATATCGCCCCACCCTGTTCATTTTTTGTGTTGAGGCTATAGTAAAACCCCCTAAATTTAACATAGAAGTCTACGTGAGGCTATAAATTTTGAGGCTATTTCGTCCGGGGGGGGGGAGGTGTAATGTATTTTCCCATTGAGGCTATATCGTCCCCCTTCACTACTTGTATGTAAAATAAAAGATGCAGGTAAAAGTATTGCTCGCTTATTAGACGAGTAAACCTGAAAAACAACGACGATCCTGATCTGCCGTAGCATAATGCGTCTGCATATAAATGTCTATGTTGTTTATTCTGCTGATTTTTCCAAACAAACTGCACAGGGTGTTGTCGGTCGCATCTAGTCCCGCTGAAATGGCATGGGATAGATCATAGAGTTCCTTAGTTATCCGAAATCGTAAGGGCAACTGCAATCCTCAGCGCCTGCAGACGCAAAGTCCAAAGGATTCCTTCCCCACCTCCAGTTTCAGAAGTGGCAGAAGTTTCAGAATGAGTGGAGTACTAAGGGGTGTGCGAAGGGAGCGGTCCGCCCCGGGTGATAGCCGGAAGGGGGGGGGGGTTTCCATCGGGAGAGTTAAAATACTAGTACAAGTTTTCAAACGAAATAAAAATGTTGCCAAAGTAAAAGTTATTTCCAATTTGCTTATGACAGCACTGTACTAATTAAAATCTACCTGCAAACATAATATACTTTTCTTTGTGTTTACATTTTAAAATTATTTGTGGGGGTGCCAAAGGAGGGATCCGGTCCGGGTACCAGCTACTATAGGTACGCTCCTATTCAGAATAGTTCTTTCGTTAGATGTTTTTCTATAATGTTTGAATCAATGTATTTCAGATTTCTGATAAGGTCGTGACCATTATGTCTGATGTCTTTCAGTGTTTAACATATATTCATTTATTGGTGCCATTTATTTTCGGCACCATATTCCATTCTTATGTCACAGAGAGCAAGAGTTTAACATCGAGGCATGGAATCTTCACGTAATCCTTTTGCTCTTTCTAATCTTACAAGCTTTAACTTCTTATGTACGGTATTCAGTCCCAATTTCAGTTGTTGGAATGAAATTTAAAATTTTAAGGGCCTTTTCTATTCCCTGATAGCATCGTTCCAATCATTACCAAATCATGGTTTGCTGACACATTTAGGCATCACAAAAGTTTTTAATATTTTATCATCAGCAACACCTTGGAGTATCTTTATAAGAAGGTGTGTTGGATCCACTGCATTGCCGAAACGATCAACGGTCAAGTTTGACTGGCAGAGGGACTGAAACATTTCTGAATTTGCCTTGTTTAATTTCCATCTTTGTACAAGTCCTTGAGGCTTGGGATTATTAAGTTTTAAGTATAATGAAACGTCACTACCACAGAGGTTGTCACCAGCGTCCAGAGACAAATGAAGTAAAAGAGATGGATCATATATGTTCAGATCAAAGGATGAGTAAATTATGTACATAAAGAGCAATGGCACGTGGCGGTGACATCACAGTGTCTTGTGGGACCTCTAGAACAATTAGGGCTACAGTAGAGCTTTACATGTGTTAAACCTACTCCGTCTCTACATATACACCATGCATCATGCAACATTATTTCTATTATCTTAATTTCCTTAAAAAGACTGAGTCGCACAGTGGTACAATGTTATAAGCGTCACAGAACCGAAGAAATACAATATTTGCAAATGGTTTGCCGTCGTTTATTTCTGTTTTACATAATTTTTTCAAAATACCTGCATCCAAATTTGAATGGAGATAATTATGGCACAAAAAATTATAAATAGATTCAACCAATGATATGATTCTTTTACAGTGGTTAACATATTGTTCTGATATCTGCTATGATGTCGGTTTCAATATTTGAATATATGTTACAGAAACCTGCTTAGCAGATATTGTTGGCAGCCTCGTCACGCTCGTATTTTAAGATACTGACATAGTATTACGGCCCTTACAAAGTTAAGAAGAAAATGAATGAGTTAAATTATAATAATAGTACTCTGATCTAAATAAATTAATGGAGTACCTGTATATTGATAGAGATAGCCAGGTAAATCATGCAATTAATTTAGTTGTACCTGTCCCACTTACTGAGGATTTAAGTGAAGGAATGCAATCAGACTCTACTGATTTTGGAGTGACAAATCTTCGGAATTCAGAAATTATGAATAATCTGGACCAGAAACTTTCACATTTGCAGCAACAAGAAAGGAATGAACTTAAACATTTATTATTGGAATATGAGCACTTATTTCCAGATGTTCCTACAAGAACAAACACAATTTTTCATGACGTTGAATTGCAAATTCCAAACCTGTGAAACAACACCCATACAGGATGAACCCTCTCAAACAGGAATACTTGAAAAAAGAATTTCAGTATTTGCTGGAGAATGATTTCATAGAGTCCAGTAAAAGTGACTGAAGTTCACCATGTATACTTGTTCCTAAACCAGATAAAACTTTCCGTATGTGCACTGATTACAGGAAGGTGAACAGTGTGACAAAAATAGATTCATTTCCATTACCAAGAATCGATGACTGCATTGATAAAATTGGAAATGCCAAGTATGTCACCAAATCTGAACTTCTGAAAGGATTTTGGCGAATTCCACTGACGGAAAGGGCAAAGGAAATTTTGGCATTCGTGACTCCAGATGGACTTTATTACTAAAGGTTTAAAGCACAATTAGCTATTTCTTCTCAAGAAAACGACTATACAGTAAATTAAGATGCAAAACAGATTCCCGGATGGGGGTCAAAATTTCATTTTTCCAGAGCGATGTAGAAACATTACATGCCTATTATCACGTACGCTAGTATGGCCTTAGCTAAAATCAATGGTTCTTACTCTGGGAATGAAATTAAAAAAACAGTTGTTTGCGAGAACTCTGATTTCTGAATCGAGTTCAGCAATTAGATACAACGTTTCAAACTACTGGCTGTTTATAAGATCAAACAGAACTGAATTGAATTTCTGAAAAATCAAATCTAGTAGACAAAATTATCGTTACAATAACATGTAATGGAATAAAATAAATAAAAAAAAATTAAAACTACCAAACAAGTAATTAAATTACATATACAGAACACAGAGCAAATAAAGCAAAATAAAGCAGCCGACGCTGACTTGCAGACACCCTTTTATGGAAGATTCCATCTACTGATTTCAAACATTATTTTGGTCGGCGTCTTCTATATATTTGGAAAAAAATATGTGAAATGAAACCTCCGCAAACAAGCTTCGTGACGTCAAACCCATCATGAAGTAAGGCATCCATCATATAGAACAAATCGCAGAGATGAAGTGATATCGTACTGTGCCAGTTGCGTATAGGATACACCTAACTGATTCATGGATATCTCCTGAGCGTGAACCTCGACCAGTGTACACACCTCCTGATGCGTGGACATCGACCAGAGTACATACCTCCTGATGTGTGAACCTCGACCAGAGTGCATACCTCTTGATGCGTGAACTTCGACCAGAGTACATACCTTGCTAATGTCCACTAACAATGGAACACACTTCTGTTGAGAGTATCGACTTCTATCCAGTGAGATAGGAACTCTGCGATAATGTACCACAAGAGACAATCTTGGGCTTCTTGAGGGAATGCGGTTTATATAAGAAATTTGGACCGTATATTCTACGGATTTTATATTTGTTACCGCCTTTATCTTTAAATTTATATACCTTTAAAGAACTTTAACATCTTTACCGTTTATATTTTATTTTGTGGTGCTATATGTTTAAAATTATTTGGAAGGTTTTATGATCCCATAGTTGTTTTGTTGTTTGTGTTATGCATTCTTTATCTTTACACTTTTAGAACATAACATTTGATTGACACCATATATTCAGCATTGTGCTGATGTGCCGTTAAACCCTACATACATACATATATTCAGTATTGTGCTGATGTACCGTTAAACCCTACATACATGCATTCACACATACATACATACATACATACATACATACATACATACATACACAGTGATTATGTCAGTATTTTATAGAGAGATATGACAAGACATGCTTTCTAAGTCTGTGATCAAACAAATGCACGCAGAGAACACGAGTTACTCTGTGTTGCATTTTATTACAATGAAATATGTGAGTTTGTTTAGTAGCTCACTTTAAGACACACGGTACTAATTGTATCGAAAAATGGGAACCAGCCTGGAAATGGATGAACATAAAATAAAGTATATATGGGTTCTGGTGGCCAGGATTGGTTGATAATAAAAGATATTTTGTAGAAAAAAAAGAATCTTTTGAGAGTTTATCCTTGTTGTAACTGAAAAAAATAGAGACATTGTTTTCTTGATGGAAATTCAGTCCTTTAACAGTCTTGAGCTTGGAATACTCATTACTGAAATTAGCACCAGACTCTTTGGTGCGGAATTGAAAGCACATGTTTCAAACATATTTAGGTCCAGAAAATGCCGCGGCTCATATCCTTTTCTCTGCAAAGAAGCTGTCATCCATATTTCATCTATACTGATAAATATAGGTTTGATCATGAGCACTCAGAAATTTAAAATTATTGAATTTTTAATATCATGGTGTTTGCATAGGTTTACTTTGGGAACTGAATTAGTGTCGTGAGTCCTTTAGGTGTACAGGTACTGAACGTTGGATAGTAACACAACTGGTTGTAAATCACGCAATATCGATGCTGCAAACAACAGCGCCAGTTCTGAAGGTGTAACACTAAGATTAATTGAAATTGATTATATAGCATTTTACGTTGATTTATATTGCGCTCAGTGAAAGACGGCAATGATAGCTATCAAATCGGATTGAAATAATTTTGATTGGGATTCTTTTTTCAACTATGTGAATGCAAGTCTACTGAGCCATTGTGCAAAGTTTTAGCCCCATAGTAACAATGTTAATTCATTTCGCAAGATTTTCTTGAAGAATTAGCATTTTTAAGTTTCATATATCTTTTAGATAGTGAGAATTACTTATATTCTTATTGGTCCAATTTGTTAATGGTTCTTCGATACTGAATTATAGCACGGAATGCTGGACTTTACATTCAAATTTTAAACGCTTACTTCGCGCGGTAATAGGTTAATTTTGCAAACAGTTCACTTCAGTGAATAGATTGATTGAAATGATAGTGTCAAATTGATTAGAACTCTTTGGAGAATCTCTCATACCAGGGCTGATTTAAAGTCTTTTAAGGAAATCTTCATCATGCAAACGAGATCATAACTCTGAATATATGAAAGACTTTCGAAGCCTCAAAGATGCAATTTTGTGAATAATTACGGAACTGTATTCATAATTAATACATACACAACAATGCATAAGTGTTTTGTTCTGAGTTGGAGTAAAGAACGAGTTTACATGGCGTAAGGATACGTCGAGGCCGTCAGGCCGATTCTTATTCACACGCCATGTCAAACGAGTTCTTTCTCCCGACTCAGTACAGAACACAAATGCGGTTTAGAATTCATTATATGCCCCCCTTTTAAACTTTTTAAAATTTTTTTCGCTTTACTGTATGAATTAAATTTAAAACTAACTGGAATTTATATAAATTTGATTCACTGCGTCAAAAAAAATCTTCGACCGGACGTCAAAGACAGCAACGAAGTAGTTCGAATCTGGGTGTGTGATACATAAATATGGATTGAACAGATATATCGAACGCTAGATCAAACATATAAGATTAAATCTGTATGCAATAAAACAGTATAATAATGCAATATAACATCAATAATATTTTAAAGTAAAAGAATACAAATATGACAAGTGGCGTCACTAGGGTCGTGCGGGAGGTACGGATCGCACCGGGTGACACCATCAGAGAGGGTGACACCAAAATGACTGTCTATAAAAGTTTTGAATTTTTGTGCAGGAAGGAGGTCCATGGGGGTGACACCATGAGTTACCGCACTGGACGACACCTAGTGACGCCACTGAATATGACGTTAGATACGTTCTTAACAAAGAAGCGCTCAAAGATTCCTCATTGAATTTGTTGCATCAGCCAGATAGATATAAAATACAGAAACATCACATCTCTCTCTCTCTCTCTCTCTCTGAAAAAGGAGCGTAGTGTCACAGAATATGGCTTTAATTATTAGACGTTTTCGTCTAGTTAAGGATGGAGATAGATCATCTTTCGTTTAATTTGTCTTTTCATTTCCTTGGGATAATAAGACATCTTATTTTGATTTTTCAGTCGATGCTGACAGGGTCTTCCTTCCTTTCTCTATGCACGACTGTGGTTGTGTGTTTATCCACACAGGACACCATCACTTGATTGCATAAAACACTCAAGAGTAGTGCCAACAAGGGAATCTTAGAAAGTAATTGATATGTGGTGTATTTATGGATAGCATAACGTACTGACAAAGCTGGAACACACTGTTAATGTGAATTGAATAAATAAACCATCATCTCGTGGAATAGCATATAAATTGGCTTGACTCGTTCTTATTAGAAAATGATCAGAAAGTAGTAGATGCTTAACGAAAGTGATGTTTCTCACCTGATCACTTTTTGTGTCATTACATTTCAAGCTAAATCATTGTAAAGTCAGACCATGTCAACAGGAATGTGCAATAAGCTAATCTACCTTAAATTTAAAGTTCTAATTCTTTAGATTTAGATTTACCTCACTGGAGTGTAAGTCAAATTTATGGATATAAATGTCTTTATGTCTTTTTGTCCCAAGGTTTATATTTATGTCTTTATACAATCTATCCACTTAATGCAGCTATGAAAATGGAAAAGCTTAGATATGCAATTTAAATATGATACTTCTTTCAATTGGGAAATACATACTTCTTCATAAATTGTAGTGAACACAGGATGGTCAATGGCTTCCAGCGACATGAAGGGTAAACCTTCACCAAAAGAACAATGTATATCAGACTCTATAATGATTCATATTAGGATTCTTTACGGGATAATTTTGTGTTTGGTTATGATTCTTCTATTTGGGGCGTGGGTATGTTTCAGAGAAATTAGCATTCTGAGATTTGAAGTGATGCAGTTATCACAATGGACCTCTCTACATCAATTGGAATATTACAAATATTTAAATCTATCAAGCCAAGATAGTATTTCTAGTGTGTCATACATGGAGCTAGAGAATAAAACAAAGACCAAAAGAGCTGTTCGTAGGAATCGAAGATATCATGCAGAAACGGATGGGGATATGCTGACCTTATTAGGAAGTACATCGGTAAGTAAATTTTTGTATTCGTGTTCAACCGCATTTAATATTTAAACTTGTAACCAGTCTGTAACGGTGATACAAAAGAGCTTCGGTAAAGACACGTTCTGGATTCTGCGCCGTTACAACTGTGTGCATATAGTTTGGAAGGCGTTACATTTATCTTCATTACTTAAAAAAATGCATACAGAATTTAACAATATAACGTAATATCGTTATATCTCACATATGTATGTATTATTTCCAGGTTATTTATTGAATAGATGTATTCCTAAAAGAAATGACAACGACAAAAAAGGATTGGCCAGAAGCACAAAAAGATCTATATGGTTTCTTTACGATGTTATTGATTGGAGACAATACGACAGTCATGGCATACTTTAATTGATACCAAATGAAAGACATGGCATACTTTAATGGAGACCATATGAAAGTCATGGCATACTTTAATGGAGTCCATATGAAAGGTATGGCATGCTTTAATGGAGACCATATGAAAGTCATGGCATGCTCTTAATGGTGACCATATGAAGGGCATAGTATACTTTAATGGTGTCCATTTGAAAGGCATAGCATACATTAATGAAGACCGTATGAAAGGCAATGTATACTTTAATGGAGACCGGTTGAAAGGCGTGACATACTTTAATGAAGTACATGCTCTAATGGAGACCGAATGAAAGACATGACATTCTTTAATGGAGACCATGAACGATCGAAAGCTAAATATTAATGTAAGAACTGATTGCGTAAAGGTGGAGAGTATTTCAAAGGAATGACATATTCATGATGATAATGACTGAATACCACTGTAGCAACGGCTTGTGTAAAGGGATCTGCGTTTTATCTTTTGCTTTTATGAAAAAGGCGCAATAGTTTTCTTTTTGAGATTGTTTCCATCAGCCATGAATGTACTTTGTGAAATATAATTTTTTAAAAAAAATCTATCCGCTCGGGAGTGTTCTATTTGTAAGCTTTTATGGTAGTATGAAAACATTACAGAAATAATACTTAAATATGCCAACCACCGATTCCAATTTTCAGTGTCGTAGATTAATTTTTGATTTAGGCAAGGGTGAATGTCAATGCATAATCATCACGGTTATAACGACACACCCCAGACGCATTTATTTAAAATATTTATGAAAACGTTTGTTATATTTTCTGAAAGCTTAAATATCAAAACAAAAAAAGAAAGAATTAAGTCATAAAAATACATTCTATTACAATGAAATTAAACTGACGATTGAGAGCATTCCAAAGCCAAATAAAAACGTATTTGTGGTTATATAATTACAACAAATAGCTTATATCACTTATGTTTACTTCAAGGTAATTTGTTGGTATCGTTGAACATTTTGTTTGCTTTTATATGATGTTTTCTCAAAGACGTCTTTCCCATTATTCCAAGTAATTTCAAACACAAAGAGCTAATTTTAAAATCAGTTACAGGTTAAAAGAAAGAGCATAGTAAGAATAAATTTCAATCGAAATATTTGACAGGGGACTGTGCATAGTGCGGCGGCAGATCTGGGTCTGTGCAGTCTGTTAGGAATAATGAGTAGAACAAACAGCATTGACCCTGATCTGCAGATGCATTATGCTATGGCAAATTACTATCTTGTTTGTAGCTTGACTCTTCTTATAAGCGAGTACAGATGGTACTTCCTGTAGCTTTTTTCTACTTACTATTAATATTAGTAATGACGTTTTTATCCCCGTAGAATTTTCTGTACTTTTTTAGAAGAAAACAATCCATTGAGAACCTCAGACACGGATAGTACATGTATGCTGTCAGAGTCGGGTTTCTCGTATCAATGCTATCGAGTGCACCACGTGCTTGCCTTCTTGTACATGTTAGGTTTCACTGCCATGTGAGTGTGTCTCGCGAAGGTTTTGCTTTTATTGCAGTCTTGATTATTGTGTCTCATGCTATGGAGACGATACCGCTCTTAGGTAGTAGTGTTCTATTTGTTTCCCTTTAATTTATCCACCTTTATCAAAAATTAAGGTTCATATAGTGAACACCAGTGGACTGTTTAATGGAATACGAAATGACACTTAACACTGGCCATAATGTTAGTTTACTCATGTATCAAAATTATGCATTAATGGCACTGTCCAATTGATGACCGTACAATTCAAGTACAAACATTCAAGTAGCTGATCATTTCTATTTTGATTAAAAAAAAATAATTAAATTCTTATTGCTGTTGATTCTAATGTCAGCATGATAGATGGATATGACTAAACCATGCATTTACCATGAAATGTACTTTGCGTACTCTGTTGTCTTTTGAGCGTTCCTTGTTCGTACTCATCAGATCCCTGTTACACGTGTTTGGGTTTTTGTCTCTGTTAAGATGAGTATTTCACAGAAATGTTTGTATCTGTGTGACTTATATTTTGTAGATAATGTTACACTATTTCTCGACCGCTCCGGTGGCCTAAGTGGTTAGAACGTCCGCCTCAGGTGCAGGAGATCGCAGGTGTTCGAACCCCGGCTGAGTCATACCAAAGACTTATAAAAATGATACTGACAGCTGCCTCACTTGGCACTCAGCATTAAGATTTTAGTGTTAGGACTGGTTGGCCTGGTGTCAGGATAATGTGACTGGGTGGTGATGTCACATGTCTGCGGCATGATGCCCCAGTGCTAGACATCACTATAAACTGCCACACTGCAGATATCGTAGGGATATTACTTGTTAAAGATACGTTAAATCTCTCTCTCTCTCTCTCTCTCTCTCTCTCTCTCTCTCTCACACACACACACACACACACGCACTATTTCCATTTGTTATCTCTTTGTTTGGTTTTGGGCACACGTCCTGTCTTGACAAGGGGCCCTTCAGGTTTTCGCGGATCGGTAATTATGGGCTGTACTTCTACCATTGTGTGATGCCACATTCTTATGGCGTTCCCTTTCATCTGAATTTTACAATTTCTTTGTTCTTTTAATCGCCAATTGGTCAGAGTTATGCCAAGTTTGTGCCTATGATATATAACTCTTTCTCACATTTTTATACGTGTATGATCGTGAATTCAGGTCAAAGCCAAGGGCGCAGGACATCACAGTACTACCTCACACATGACCTTTTTATCCTGGCCCGTATACCATTTTGACTCTTTACCGCAAACAAAGTAAAGAAGTAAACCTTCCCAAGTTCCATCATCACTTTGAACATCTTTTACAATAATCGAAACAAACATAAATTCCAACACATTTACGTACTGAAACAAGCAGTAGCTAAAGTCAAATTTCCAAGAAATAACTCGTTTTGCACTGATAGATCCAGTTACATGTTTGGCTTCTTTCGAGTAGAAAAGCCGTTATTGTAAGCATTATTTCGTTATAAAAGTATGATTCTATTATT
This sequence comes from Megalonaias nervosa, assembly GCA_016617855.1. Taxonomy (NCBI): domain Eukaryota; kingdom Metazoa; phylum Mollusca; class Bivalvia; order Unionida; family Unionidae; genus Megalonaias; species Megalonaias nervosa. The sequence goes on along the minus strand of JAECUM010039674.1, from coordinate 22,953 downwards.
ATTTATGAAGGGTAAATCAATTTTAGATCAAAGCCGAATCGATGAGTGTTTGATTATTTTTTAAAAATCTATTTTAGTTTACTCTTATCACTTTACTTTTTACCTGTTCGCATGTGCATAATTGGGCAAGCTACCTGCAGTACATAAATAGGAAGTTGTGTGTTGCATTACCATAGTTGTCTCAGACACTTTTCTTTGAAACCAAATATTTATTTTAACGTCATCGAACGTTTAGCACTGAATTTTTCAGTATAAACCTAACTTTTAAGGTTCTATCTCAAGGCAAGGCAATTTTCAATGGATATTTTGCTGTTTTAAAGTTACATCAGTACTCCCAGTTCGCCATTTTGACTTTGACCCTCGTTTTTCGTTTAGAATCTTGCATCCTCTGGTTAGATTTCACTATCATGCCCTCAAACATGGGAACGATTCATTTAATGTCAGCTCATCCCCTTTCTTGTCCAGATTTGAATGGGATATCTACAGGACCTAAAGTCTATATTGCTACATGTTAAATGCAAATATACATTATATTGAAAAGTAATATGTTAATATAAAACTTCAATTAAAAATATAGGTGAATCTGAAAGATATCATACACTATATTTTCCTATCCGTTTTGTTACGAATGCACAATTATAAACCGAGCGTCTTGTTTGTCATAACCATTCAAATAATAAATTGTTACAAAGCAGATTATCTAACAGTCAACACTCGAAAACATATCATAAGCAGAAACACAAAATTTATTTTTGGGAACTAAATTCAGTAAATAAGTTCTACCATGTCAACGAACCTTACTTACTACATCCTTTCCTCCCATGCATGACTTTATTTCACGTAAACGTCTCACAATGCACGTGAGAAATTATTAAGTGCATACACTTCGTGAAGCATAAGTTCATCGCAACAAGCGCAAACTAAAAATATTAACAATAATTGCCATGTCATGTGTATGTATGAACACAAACAGTTAACTCCCTTTGTTTATATTGGTGCATTGCCTAATCCAATATGCTCGGCCTGAATGAAGTATATGTGTTTAGCGACTGATTTAACTCATTAAGTTAAATGGTAACAAAACATCATACATATACAGCGATGGTCTAATGACTTTTCATAGTGTTTTAGCTAGTTACGGTAGTCGTTACACTCAGCATAAAGGCATTCCGCGAGAAAGAAACCAGCACTCGTTTAGAAAAGAAGTTTGCGTGTTTGGACCAAAGACATGCATATGCGCTTTGCAAGGAAAGGGCATGTATACAGTCGAATACGGATGTATACTTTCTCGCCGTTATTTACCAGAATTTCACTCAGTTCATTATTTAAAAAATTTAACTGGTGAATTATCAGTCACCAGACGGTTGTCATAACTACAAATTCTATTTTCGAATCTACTTGAAATGTTGAATGGTCTTGTGTACATACGACGTATGCAACAACTGTAAACGTCTGTCGTATGGCCTCATAACGCAAAAGCTTGGATGTTTTATGCTTTTAACGTTATGATCCGTTCATATGCTTTATTGTTGCTTTTGGCGCAGTGTGTTCGTTTTGCTTAATATAATGTACATGACCTTTTGAGTATAGCACATAGGGGTACAAATTAATGTTTCTCATAACGTATGTAACAAATAGAATAATAGATGTTAGTACAAAGTTTATGTTAAATAATTTATTTGTCTCTAATATCAAGGTAGTTGCTTGCCCATCGCTCATCCGGAGTTCCTTGATTTTAACCACGAGTAAATAATTCAACAGAACAGCAACGGACGCATGTATCATCCTCTCTTTTCTTTAAATCTCTCCCCTTAGAAAGTCTGTAAATTGATTGTTAGATGAATAACTTTGTGTGGATAACACGAAAATCATCACTGGATTTAGATCAAGTTCTGATTGTGGTTTTCGTTAGATTTTTGTACGCAAATTGGCGACGGAGTGGCTTTGACTTTTGGGTACATACGAAAGCATATAAATAATGATATTACTCAACGTCCAACAAAATTACAGTGAAACACCAATCATTTATTATTTTAATATTTACTTTATGAAATCTACACCTAATCCATAGTCCTTTGCATTGTAATTAGAGTATGGAAAACCGAATGGTCATCAATACAGCTATGCAAGCTTTAAAACATGCTCGAAAACTCAGAATCATTTCACGTTATTAATCTGAAAACTGTCGAATGAAAGTAAACGCCAATAACTCAGTTCTTACATGTATTGGTTTATAATCGTTTCATTTCTAGTTGAAAGTAGGTTTCTATGTGAAAAATGCTCCGTTAGTTCGAACGGGAATTGAATATATCACCTTAATAAAAAGTGCGTCATGCCCACCCCTGACATTTATGGACTGAACAAATCTATGATTACATTTTTGGTGTTATTACTCAAAAGCGAAATGATGCTCGATTGCAAATCAACAGAAAAAGCAGCCTTAGCTTTCTAAAAATGTCCTATAATGTTACATATCTCGAGTTTTGTAAGCTGTTTGAAGTTAGAATTAGTGTTTACGTGGAACAACACACTCATGTGACTTTTGTAGTCCAATCGATGTGCAAATGGCATTGAAAACTTTGTGGCATCGATTTCTTTCATTTTCGTTTTGCTGTAAGAAACGAAAAACGGTTTTAGAAATGATTTGAACTGTCGAAAGATGTAAAACAGAGATGTGTTCACTATTTAGGCTATCAATAACCAGGTCAAGTCTCTAGAAATGTGATGCATTGCACAGGACATCTTAAAGCAGCAAGGAAATCTATTAGATCCAATGACAATATTGTTCACATGAAAGTATGTCACCAAGGCTTCTGAGTCTCTCACAGGACCGTAAGCCACATAGGAGCGATCTAAAACAGTGGTTCCAAAACTTTTTCGGGCCACCGCCCCCGGTTATCCTCAGCGCCCCCCTACCTTACCCCGTAACAAGCATTATTCAGCATTAGCGTCCCCCCCCCCCTCGGTAATCTTACCTCCCCCAAAGGGGCGGTATAGCCCACTTTGGGAACCACTGATCTAAAACATTAAGAAATATATTCTTTAAATCGCCAATAGGCGAACTAAGCTGCCGTTGGAGGGAGGGGGCTGCGAAAGCTGCCATTCAAAAGAGTAGTTATAGAACCTGCAGGACCCAGACCAAAGTGACTATTTGAAGATCGTAATAAATCATTACCTGTTCAACGAATGAATGTAAAACGGATATATCATTCTTGAATAGTATATAACTGTTTGAGTGATTATCTAATTTCAGAATTTCACTAAGAAGTGAATTAAATATAAAACTTTTTAAAGTCTTTAAAATAGCTTTTGCCCCATTTACATCAAATATAAAAACAAAACCCTTTTTGACTCAAAATGAAAGAAGAAAAATGATTGAAAGGCAATAGCGGTTTCTCTAGAACCGGCCTGTCATATGATCCAGAGATAAATGTCAATATTACGATAATGAATGATTGTTTATATTTTTGAATATTGTTACTTGATCGATTGGTCAACGTTAAAATGCAAATAATTATGATGGAAGAGTCTTATTGGGTAGGAAACCGCTCTTGTTTCAGAAGTCCTTATTCAACTCCAACTTACGGGCACAATTAGATTCTTCATCCCGGACATTTATTTGTATAGTGGTCCAATTTTGAAATCTAGGAATCTGTAAATCTAAAAAATGAACAAGGACTTTCCTAAGTACTATGAGTCGAGATATGTAATAACAAATATAGGAATAGTAGCTAAATGTGCAAATAAAAACAAACTCGTTGTCGAAAGCAACAAAGCCTGAAATTTCACTTTCAATCCATTTAAATGATAGCTGAACCCCATTAAACTAATCAATCCTTGTGACAAACATGTCTAGCGAAAGACAAACCCATTTTCAGATAACGAATATTTACCCGGCAGTGGTGATCTATTTTCGTATACGTATTGCCTGGTGTACCATATGAAACTTCTTTGACGCTTTTCATTAGTTGGCTTATTAACGTTTTCAGGTTGTTTGAAAGCTTCAGCTTCTTTGTTTGGATCGAATGACTCACGGTGCCGCATTTGTAGCTTGTTTTCATCTATCTTATTCACAGATTTTCTTATGCATCACCGAACATATCACAACTATGTCCGAAGAATGAAGCCGATAAACGATTGTTGTATAGGCTTGTTATAGTATTTGATGATAAGACCAAATGTACTTCATGAGTTCTAATTTTGTCTTTTCTTGAAGATGTGTAACCCTCGAATTCAATGTGTTCAGACACTCTATTTATCGTGGAGGATTCATACTACTTTCAATTTTATCAATAATTTTGTCCATAATTTTTGTTGTTTAAACCCTTCTAAATGTTTCCGTCCATTATTGAAAGATGGTTGATAAGCCACAACTTCTTCATTGCTTTTCTTCTCATTGATTAAATCTCAAATCATATTTAATCACGCATTTCTTTATATCTTTAGAAACGTCCTTTATCACGACCAGTTTTGATTGAAAAGAGTCTTGATTTTCAAGTAACGAATTCTCTTAATATGTAGTGTTTAATTCCCCTTTGAATAATCCAACAACTATTTCATTTACTTGAGGCATGTTATAGATTGTATCGTTCTGATTGTAGCTTATGTCGTGAAAGTGTATGTTCTCTTGTTGGTCGTCATACAAATTGTTTCAACGCTCATACACAGAGAATCTGTATAGGTTAGACGTAGCTATATTTTATCGTCGGATTTAAATTTTAAAAACACAAACTTGTGGTAATAGAATTTGGGCATTAGCTACTTTGATCATTTTAACATTGTCAATCCACCATACGTAGGTTTGGTTAGTTTTATTTTCTTCTTTTTCATAATTACAAGGAGTACTCAGCAACTATCCGTAAATTATAGATCGTTTTGAATGTATCCATGTTGCTATTCGTATGAACATATTGTTTCAGTTGTCAATTTTTCTCAGTTTCTCCATGGTTTGTAAATACACTGATGCTCATCAATTTTAAAAAGTCCTTTGTAAGTTGTTTATTGTTGGTCTCGATAACGTGTTGAACTTTACAAAGGACGTCAGACAAGTTTGTTGACTGATAACAAATGATCTGCGCATGTTGGTCAGTTTCACTCTTAATTCCATACACAGATTAATATTTCTGTAAAATATTTCCTGAGTTTTTGTTTTGTTTTTTATTGCACATAATAACTAGTTACAGAATGTTTTAGTTACCATTTCCCTTCTATACATTTCCTGTGCAACTCGGATATATCATTTTCATTCGCGAAGATTTCTTCCGGAGCTAACCATCAGAAACAGTCTTGTATGCATTTTAGTGTCTCCAAAGTTTCGTACTTTCCGGGGAATGTTTAGAAAATTTGTCTCCATGTAATTTCTGGTGTCAATCCACATCCAAATTATCTCACCGATAAATGTTTGTACATTTCCAGTTCACAGCAGTTATATGGCTTAAGCATATCATATATGATTTCGCTTATGTGGCATCATATTTACTGTCATTTTTTAAAAAATTGTTTGCCATCTTCATCTGCATAGAATTTGTGACTGGATTTAGCGTATCTATGAAGTACCCTGCTAAAGTTTGCGATAAATTCACTCTCAATCATGAGAAACATCTAGTAATGTTTTAAAGCTTGAATCATGTTCAAGACCACGCACACTATACTAATTTTTGCTTGGTCTAGCTGTAGTTCTTCAAATATCAATTTTAAATTCTTCAAAAATATTGCATAGCACCAAAATACTTTTTTAACCTAATAGTTTTGGAAAAACAGATAATGTTTGAAGCGAGACATCATATCCGGAACGAATATGTTGGATTTAAATTTTTCAATTAAGTAATGATAAATGAAACATCTCAATAGGTTGAGTGTTATTTCATTGAACTTTTCAACTGAACAGAAGAACTTTAAGGTGTTAACTTCTTTTCAAGGAATTTAGGTTGGATGTTTTCATACTGATTAACTCCATAAATTTCGAGTCATCTAATTTCTTTGTCAGCTGCTCAAAAAGCTGCCTCCTGAACCGATAACCATCAAGAAATTTCATTGTTCTTTTACTCAGGAAAGTATTTACCATCTTTCTCTCTCCAGTCAACCACTAAGTCCTTGCTAAATGAAATATATTTTTTCTGTTGTGTTAGGGATGATTTTTTACATCATTTCTTGGATCATTCATAACACGTTTCTTGACAACAAGTACATATCATAGCCCAAGAGAATGTATAAGAACCAAGGAATTATTTTGGGATATTTGAAATTTAAAATGCACTAGTCATGAACAGGCCCACGTACCTTACCATCTAATTGATCATGATCTCGCAACTTATTTTTTAGACTCCATTTATCAAAATTCTGACAAATTTGTGTCTGATCAGATTTTTTTGTCGTTGCCTAGGCGTTCTAGTATCTTACTTTATTGTGCACAATGTTTGCAATTTTTGTAACAAGTTGTAAAATATCTGAGCACAATCAGTTCCGGTGTAAACTAATTATGTGTATAATTTTAAATTGTCTCCAGATACATGGAAAATCCAGAAAACACGGTTTTGTTCTATTTTCTCTGTCCACCTTTGTTTAGTCTCCGATTTACAGCTGTGCTGTTATTACTATTGTTTTTGGCCACGTTTGTAATTACCTTCTGGTATTTTTTCTTTATCCGTTTGAACCAACACACATGCAAAATCACCATAAGCAACATGGGAATCTTTGAGGTGATGTGGACAACTTTAGTCTTTGTGTTCGTTCAATTTTTGTATCCTTTTGGAAGGTGGATACGCTTTGCATGTTAATCGTTTGTCTTTCTGTTTATCAACTATTAATTTTTAGTCTTTCTGTTTATCTAGTTGACTCGGCTTGTACCTGGATAAATTCGTATTGACTACGTAGAGGTGACTTCGTTCTTCATTGTGTATAATACAATCTAAATTGATAAATAAATCAACCTACTGATTCATTTTTCTCCCTTGCTCTCAAACTGGCTTAATGTATTTGTCTTCAACGATATCATAGAAATTGATTCATACATTGAAATCATTGTTACATTTGATGATCTTATCAAGTTTTATTGGACATATATAAACCATCTACTATACTTGTTTAAACTGTATTTCGGTGGCTTCCGTCGGCCCCTTGATGAAGTGTTTAGCATTGACCCGATTGCATAAAAGAAACAATTGTTATCCTTGTTGTGCAACTTTGGTGCAAGCTTTTGTTCACCCATTCAGGTAAACCGATGAATCTCCATCCCTTTCATGGTTTAATTTCATCAATGTTCAAATAAAGAACATCAGCCTTATCAACCACCCGCTTTGTATGTTCAGTGATCCTATCACCCAACCCAGTGTTTAGATAGTCAAACAGGTCAGCTGGTACATTCTATTACTGAACTTAAAAATATTTCCATAAATTTGGTTGAGTACTAAATGTTTGCATTCTTTTTCCTAGGCCACTTTGCAAAAGTATATTTTTATAGTAACTTAAACTTTGTGCTGCGCTTTTATCAGTTCAATAATTATTGATGTCACTAACTTTAACAACTTCAGGTTCATCCTGATTACGAAACAAGTATAAGTCTTTGATATTTTCTCCTGTAAATCTTTATATGAAATAAATGTTGATTTATAAAGTTATTTTCTGTCATCGTGTCTTACAGCGTGATACTAAACAAATCTCACATTTCAAAATTGAACTGCCATACAAGCGGCACACCGAGGATATGACAAACTTAATTGTGCCTGCAGGTTTGTTTGAGTTGAATGAGAACTTCTTTAACAGAAGCGGTTTCCTAACCAATAAGATTATTCTATAATTATTGATATTTTAAAATTGAGAATTCGGTCTAGTAACAATAGACAACGTAACAACAGCCCTTTATATTCATAATATCGGCATTTGTCTCTGGTGGGTTGTAAAGAAGTCTGTATTGCGTTTCAGTAATTATGTTCAGCTTGAGCCGTTTGATGTTTTGTTTTTATGCATTGTGTAGCTGTGGAGTAAAACAAAAATGCTCCAAGATCTTCGAAACTTCTGTATTTAGTCATGTTGTATGTGAAATCAGTCAGAAAACAATAGCTACCGTGCTAAGATTTTACAGTCATACCTTGATATCTTGTCTGGCTCTAATATTAAAAGCCAGGAATTTTACTGGAAAAATCTAACAGTATTAAAACATATGTAGTTTGGAGTATCGGTAACATTTCGCGGTTGTGATTTTAATTTTAAATTTCAGTTATAATGTTGCTTCCCTGTTGTCATGATTGTTACTCAAATTTGTTGCCTCTTGTTATTCATAAAGACGGAATAACCAATAGCTTTGTTGCCTCTGGTTATTCATAAAGACGGAATAACCAATAGCTTTGTTGCCTCTTGTTATTCATAAAGACGGAATAACCAATAGCTTTCCATAAAGATGAAACAACAGAAGGAGTAGCCAATATCTTTCAAGCGTAACTGGCGGCTGCAGGAAAATACAGATAATGTACATTCACTTTATGTTTCACCAGTCTATACTATACATTACCACTTGGTCACCTAGAGGAAATTCATACAGTATTTATATTAAATATGGTAGTAAGAAGTTTTGCCACATGCTGCTTAATTAAATGTTATCGTTAATGCTTTGTCATTGACCTTGCAGAAGCTCCAAGAAGCGAACTTTAATTGGTGTACTTTCACTATCTGTACTAACTGAAAATGTATGGAAGAATCGCAAATATATATAATAACTTTCTTAATTTTCCCGTCATAGCAGAGAGAGAGAGAGAGAGAGAGAGAGAGAGAGAGAGAGAGAGAGAGAGAGAGAGAGAATTGTAACTGATAGGCTGATTGACCAGCTAGCAGGCAGAGAGGGAGAGAGTGTGTCCCTTATGCATTTAAACGCTTTTAAACATTCAGTGTTAGAATCTTGTCGTAGGTAAACGGAAAGAAAGAGAAAGACAAAACATCAACGAGATTGCAAATTTCCATTGCTACAGTAGTGATATGAAATGCAGATGTCCTATTGGCTGACTCAGTTGCATTGCTACAATAGTGATATGAACAGCAAATGTCCAATTGGCTGTTACAATACTTACAAAACTATTAATATTACTGTAGTATATTCTGTGCCATTTATGAATTCATTATTAGTATATATTCTGGCGCAGCACTATAACATAATTTTTTTCGTTTATGTAGCAAAGAGATTTCTAAAATGCAATAATAGTTTGACAGGCGTTAAATTCTTAGCGCAAACAAAACTGGCACTTTCCGCTCATTTCTAAAATGGAAGGATCATCTGAATTTACAGATGAACCTCCTTTATTGGTTTGAATTCTGATAAAGTAGATTATCAATTGAAAATATCTCATAGTCAATAAAATTGTGGATATTTAATATTCCAACATTTAGACAAAGGGTTGTAAGAGCCAAACATTATCACACTATGTTAGAAATCATAAGGGCGCATGGTACATTAAAATCGAGTCCACTGTTCAAGCAACGATGGACGAGATGCCACGACAAATAATGGGTATTTTCGATTTGCACAAGTCTTCTTTACCCTAGAAAAGTCTCTCCTTAAGACCACTGTTCTTGAAGCATTGTCCAAAATTCAGCACTCTAATCAAGTCATCTTACCATCTCAAAACTTTTTGCAAGGAAGTGTCGCCAATTGATTTTTTTCTACCAAACCATCCAGACCCATCCTAAGTTAAGTGTTCTTTCCCTGATTTCTTGATTACTTAGATAATTGAGTTAGAATCGCAAAATTTAAACCATTACATACAATGTTAACGTTAGAATTGGTTCGTGAAAATTGAAATGTCTTATTTTATTACTAGTACTACTGCATAAACTGATAAGACGTTTCCTCCGACGGTAACAGGCAGTCACATATCTAAGTCGGATTTACGCTTCATTGGTACTCAGACAGTACTGTCTACCAGACGTAAAAGAAAAGTGTTTAATTAAAGTGCAGACTCTTGTAGAAACGATTGAATTAATGGATTATTTTCGTCTCCCGTTTGTTTCGACGTTTAGCCCAACTATGTAATCGATATGAATTGTCTTGATGGTGATATACTATATTCCTATTTCTGGAAGTCACGAGGTATCTGTAAGCTGAGATTTGCCTTTGAAGAAGAAGAGGTGATGACTTTGGAATGTGTATACTATATTACAGAATTAATTAAACTTGGCATTTAAAAGGGACAAACGATTGGAAAAACACGAAACACGGACCAACCAAAGCATCCTCACCATGGCCATCACTACTATTGTCAACTATCAAGGTAGTTATTATTTTGCACTTATTATCATTGGTATCGAATAGTTAGAATGAAACATAATTAGCTGTCAAAGCCTTGCTACTGGCACTGTAACCTGTAATTTGTGTACCATAATACACATCGGAACACAATATAAGGCAGAATTTTTAAAATGGTGTTAAGACGGGGTTTCAGTCGTCAGTGCCAAAGGTTTCATACAAACAAATGCTTTCTTTAAAATAGTAGTAATAAAACGAATTATTTTATCTTATGCTTGTAACAGAAACAATTAAATATGTAATATTACAATATTATCAAATTGCATTTCAAGCCGTAAATGTTAATCAAATATCAAACACTTTAATGAATGCATGCTTTTCTTCAACGAAATGTCTAAGTCTTGTTTTAATGAAATTAAGGTGCAATAACGGTACATTATTTTGAAAGGAATACAAAAGGTGAAGCAATGCAAGGTACAAATATCGTTTCGGATTTGAAAGGAATAATGAAGCGTATGAACAAATGCACTGGGAGCAATAACATAAACATTTTCAGAATATTTTGCAAAAGGAACAATATTTATTAATAGATAGCAGATTCTTTCCAAGATGAAAAGAAGCTTCAATCAAGGTGAATATGATAATTATAGCTGTCTAAATAATAAATCATGCAACTGAAAACTGTAAAAATGAAACTATGGAGCTTTAAGTTTATACTTAACAGAGTTACCAATGCATTATATATTACTGCTAATTGACAACCGAAATAAATTTCATAAGATGATCGTACATATGTATTGTAGCTCTTCAAAACAATTATACGGCTGATTGACATTATAATGGATATCAATTTTTATACAGTTCGTGTCTCTGCTCTTATTCATTGTCATCTTACTGAGTTGATGACGAAATCAGATCAGTCTATAAAATTAAGTTTTCAATCTTCCCATGATTACTCCATCCTAGGAATAACAATCAAAATATAGAATTCAATATCTGTTCAATCTTCATTTGTTCTCATTCAAAATATTATTACAAACATGGATTGCTTGAATTAGTGGTGCAGACACATTTTCACGACATTGCCAGTATTTTCACTGTTTAAAATGTAAATTGTTCTGGAAATCTTCAAAATAGAAGGAAAACAACACTTACAGAATAAACGGCCAACATACATACATACATACATACATACATACATACATACATACATACATACATACATACATATACATACATACATATTTTGTTATTTTGGTTCATTTTCTAACTTAAAGAATGGATTATTCAAACCATTGTCATGTAAATGATTATTGTAAGATAATATACTATGTTATAGATTAAGTAATGGTCACAAAAAATGAAAACATCTAGAGATTCTATCTGAACAAATATTTGACTTCCTGACTAATGTTGTTACCTTTTCTTTCACGTTTCTCACACTTTAGCATATGAGACTACCTTAAAAAATACAACATTATGCCTTTCGTTGCTCAGATAAAACTATTTAGATAATGGTTTCCAAGACTAAATCACTGGTGACATTTTTAAAAAGATCTCCTTAGCTTTAACTCTTTAATGTATATGCATCATCTTTGATGTTTAAGAACAGTAGTACGTTAATTTGTTGTACAGCCCATTTAAATCTGGCAACGATTGCATGGAGAAATAGTTTAAGAATTTAGCGGGAATAATAAAGATCTTCATGAAATTGGCTCGATATAATGTTCATAAATTGCAACATGCACGTTAGTGTAAATATTTTATTCTTCTTTGAAAGACTTTATGCCTAAATTGGCGACTATTGTAATTCAAAGAAACCGTTTTCCAGAAAGATAGAATCAAATACTAGAGACGTATTCAGAGGCATTAACTTCATTTAAAAGCTGTATTTGACCGATGAATCTCTTTTCATCTCCTTTTTCTTATTTATCGATACTCGTACATGTCTAGGGCTTAAACTTAAGTAACACGACTAGGTACACCCAACAAGCATTACATTTTCCAAAATATAAATTTATTTAAATAAAATATAAAATCGAAAAAGTGAAAAAAATTAAAAATAACTTAAGTATATGAATTCATAGAATATTATCCTAAATTGTACTATACATTTCTCACTAATCCGGCAATTATTGAATGAGCCAGAATTGACTTTTGTTATTTACTCGACATAGTATGTTTAAAGCAATCAAGCATACACATACTTGCTGGCTGAGACTTAAGTTAACTAAATTCAATACAATAAAGATAATTAAAAACAAGTCATCGAATGTAATGTTTATCACATAATGGAGTTTTCCGGTGGATTGTTGTCAGTCATAAGTTACAGCTGTAATATATTCAATACCGTCCGTGATCAATAGAACATTATTTACTACAAATAAATGGCTCGAAAGATTAACAATACTTATGAGTCACAGTCTAAATGTATTAAATGTGTACACGCTGTTATGAATATTTAATTTATTTTATGTGCTTGACCTTTGTCCGTGAATGATGGTAGAGTTTTTTGCCTTCCTGTCTGTTGTCATGTTGTTAAAATATTTACTAAAATTTGGGCTCAAGACCTAACACTTTTGACAAGCTTAGAATGTTCAATAAGCGAACTTTTTGACACTTTGGTGAAATTTTCCATTAGTTTTTCGGATAGTCTATTGCTTCTCATGTCATTTTAAGAGTAAATAAGACTTATTTCAAGATCTTGAATAATTTGTATTGGCCGAAAGTTAACAGTGATGTTTTTAAATACCGTATATCTTTGACGAACCATCTAGCAGAATAATGGTAGACTGTGTCGGTCTCTTATACTATGTCTGGCAACTAATACGTGTTGACCATTATGTATGCGTCCACAACATTTACAGAGGCAATTCCTTTGAGAAATATTAAAACAAAACCTAAGGTAAAAGCTTTGATAAAGTTTATTTTACACTTATTAGCCTTCCAAAATCAGTCCAGTTTGACCAAGGGTAAAATGTTGTGTCTGGTTGTCAGTGAGGATGTAAATGATGAGATACAATTTGACTCAAGTTACTTTGGTTTATTTTGAATTCGGAAATATTGAATAATCTTTGTCAGAAACTTTCACGTCTACGATTACAGGAAATGGGTGAATTAAAACAGCCCTTACGTAAATATGAGGTCTTGTTTCCTGATGCTTTGAGACGAAAAATTAAAATGTATCATAACGTTAAAATTATAGATTCTACATCTATGAAATAAAATCATTATATTATGAATGTTCGCAAGCAGGAAGGTTTAAAAAAAAAAATCAATATTTACTGGAGAATGATTTCATAGAGCCAAGCAAAAGTGATCGGAGTTCACCATGTATTCTTGTGTCTATAGCAAATAATATATTCCGTACGCGTGATGATCACAGAAAAATCAATAGTGTCACCAAAACAGATTCATGTCAATGCAAAGAGTAGATGATTGCATTTACAAAATTGAAAATGCAAAATATGTCACCGAGTTTGACCTTTAAAAAGGATTCTGGTAAATTCCACTCACATGGAAAGAGGAAGAGAAATTTGGAATTTGCAAACTCCAGATGGAATGTATCAGCATAAAATCACGCCCTTTGGTATAAAAAATTCACCGTCAACATTCCAGCTTTTAAAGAACATGATAAAATCTGGTCTAGGTAATTGTCATGCATACGTAGATCATGTTACTATCTACAACGATACCTGGAGAGATCAGTTGGAAACCATTCAGAGATTCTTTGATCGTCTCAGTATTGCAAATGTTTGAAAACTAATTTAGGAAAAAGTGGGTTTTGCCGTGCTTGGATTACATTTTCAGGACATATTGAAGGGTTGTTTCAAAGCTGGCCGGCGTAGAACAGGAAGAAGAATTCCAGTTATCTCCCTTTCGCCCTTTCCGGCGCAGAAATTTAAAAAATTCGGCCGTTAATTTAGACAACCTAATCCAAATTCCAATTAAATCGTCAACCTTTGTGTCAGCTATCGAAGAGATACCACTGCGCATCGCATTATTCAATGCCCAATCAATAGGACCATCGGAAAAGCGCACAGAAATAGTTAATTTTATCAACGATCAGAATATCGACGTCTTTTTCCTGACAGAAACATGGCTAAAAACATCAGGCGATGAACCCAAGTGCGAGGATCTAACACCCACCGGTTACTCCATCAAGTCGTTCCCCCGCCACTCTCGCGGCGGTGGAATTGATGTCATCGCAAAGACCCCCATGATCAACCGTCTTAACTACACAACAACTTTCAATTTCGACCACACATCGTTGGAACTAGTCCAAACTACACTCACACTGGAACAAAGGTTAGTCCATTTTTTCTGCCTCTACCACCCTCCTCCTAGTAGAAAAAACAAGCTGACATAATCTCTCTTTTTGGAGCAGTTTCCGAATCTTCTGGAGTATGGAAATTCGATAGGTGGCAACCTGATTATTCTTGGAGATTTCAACTTTCACTTTGACTGTCCTGGAAACCCGTGCACATCGAAACTCATAGATTCCATTCACGTTTTCAACCTCAAACAGTCAGTTAGCCAACCCACCCATAAACATGGTCACATATTAGACTGGATTCTTTACAGACCTGATGATAATATTCTTCAGTCCTCCCTGGTGTCCCACGAACTTTCATCAGATCACCTCTGCATTATATGCCATCTTGACGTATCAGTCCCTAACCCTCCACGTTTATTCGCTACTAAGAGAAACCTCCGTATGATAAACAGGACCAAACTAATGCATGACATCCAAGCAAACCTAACAACTAGCTTACCTACTACAGCAGAACAACTTGATAACTGCCTGCGTTCATTGCTCGACAAACATGCCCCAGCAACCAAGTGCAGAGTAGCAATTCAGAAGTGTTCTCCGTGGTATAGCAGTGTTAGGGACCAGCTTCGCACTGCTAAAAGAGACCGCCGTAAAGCTGAGAGGCTTTGGCTTTCCACCAGACTCACTATTCATAAGCAGATCTATGATGCCGCTAAGAAGAATGTCACAAACATAGTCCATGCAGCGAAATCAGCCCACTACAGTACTAAAATCATGGAAAGTTCCAGCTGCAAAGAGCTATTTGAGATTACTAACAAGCTAATGTCAAGGAACAAATGTACACCACTTCCAGCTACCTTCTCTCAAGTCGACCTTCCGGACCTGTTTGCAAATTTCTTCCGTGACAAAGTACAAACCATCAGAGATAAACTAGACAACACAATTTCAGTTGACTCGTCGTCACCATACATTTGCGATACAGAATTTCAGCGGCAACCGTTAGCAGCATTTGAACCTGTCTCTATGGATTTAGTACGTACAATCGTGATGAAGAGTGCATCAAAGTCATGTGAACTGGATCCGATTCCGACGTCACTGCTGCTAGAGTGCTTGGATCCAATACTGCCTTCACTAACTGATGTTATTAATACCTCTCTCTCAACTGGGGAATTCCCATCATTTTACAAAACTGCCATTGTAAAGCCTCTGCTGAAGAAACCAACACTCGACCATAATGATTTAAAGAACTACCGCCCAGTTTCTAATCTCCCATTCATGTCAAAAATCTTAGAAAAAGTTGTTCTATCCCAACTTGTATCTCATCTGAATTCAAACAGTCTTTTTAGCAATGTACAGTCTGCATATCGCCCTTGCCACAGTACTGAAACTACTCTTCTGAAAGTAGTCAATGACCTTCTCTCTGCTTTGGATAGCGGAAAGATTACAGTCCTCACTCTCCTTGACTTGTCTGCAGCATTTGACACTATAGACCATGATATATTACTTCACCGTCTCCAGCATGTATTTGGCATTCATGATACGGCCTTACTATAGTTCAAGTCCTACTTGGTCAACAGGACACAAATTGTGTCCGCAAATGGAAAACACACCGGCCCGGTTGATCTATCCTGTGGTGTTCCACAGGGGTCTGTTCTTGGACCTGTTCTCTTCATTCTATACACTCAGCCACTCTCAAGTGTCATAGATCATCATCCAGTGTCTCACCAACTGTATGCTGATGACACCCAAATATACAAATCTAGCCATCCAGCTGAAGTTGAAGCTACTATCCAAGGCTTAGAGAGGTGCATTTCAGATGTGAAATCATGGATGACATGTAACAAGCTGCAGATGAATGATGATAAAACTGAAGCCATCCTGATTACAACACAAAGACTTTCTCATTCACATCCTTTACCTCAGACAATAAATATCAGCAACACCAACATTAAATTCACACAGTCGGTACGAAACCTCGGTGTCACTCTCGACAGTACTCTCTCGTTGCACCAACATGTCATGAACATATGCAAGGCTGCATATCTTGAGCTGAGACGAATCAGCTCCATTCGCAAGTATCTTTCAGTTGACGCCACTAAAACACTTGTGTGTTCCTTAGTACTTTCAAGACTGGACTATTGTAACTCAATTCTGTCTGGTTCGTCTCAATATCTACTTCAGAAACTTCAAAAAGTTCAAAATACAGCTGCTCGAATCATCCTTAGAGTACCACAATCAGAGCACGCCTCTCCCCTGCTCTCTACCCTACACTGGCTATCCATTCGATCCAGAATTAAACACAAAATTTGTTCTCTGTGCTACGTTTCACTGACGGGCTCCAGTCCAACATACCTATCTGACCTCACCCATGTGTACACACCTGCAAGATGCTTACGCTCCTCTTCTGACACTCGTATTCTCATTATTCCCACTATGAAGATGAAATCATATGGACAACTCTCTTTTGCATACCAGGGCCCAGCAACGTGGAACGAATTGCCCACTGCACTTAGACACAAAGACACAGTGATCTCATTCAAGAGCGCTCTTAAAACTCACCTATTTCAACTGCAAGAACAGACTTAAAGACCTAATAATGTATCCTTGCCTTAAATATTTACAGCATATTTTCTGTTTCTACTTTCGTGGTGTTTGTTTTTAATTTTGTAATCATATCATTATATATGTTTTTTAAGTGTTGTCAAATGTTGTAAAGCGCTTAGAGCTTCTAAAGATTAGGCGCAATACAAAGTCCTCATTATTATTATTATTATTATTATTATTATTGTGGGACAAGGTCAAGTTAAACCTGTAGCAGTTAAGGCCAAGGCTATCTCTGAATTCCCAGTGCATATTCATAGACAGTAACTGATGCGATTTTAGGTATGGCTGGATATTCTAGATATTTTTTCAAAACTCTCGAGTCTCAACAAATTTGATGAGTAAGAAATCCACGCTTCTTTGCCCTGATAAGTGTCAGGAATCGTTTGACAATTTAAATGCCATACTTAAAGGTGCACCAGTTTTTTCAGCTGGAGATTTAAGTCAGTTATTTAAAATGTGTGTAGATGCAAGTGATATAGGGGTAAAACGGTTAGGATCATCGAATCTGTTATTCTTCTAAAACACTAAAAAGCCCTAAGGAAATTATTCACAATCGAGAAGGAATGTTTGGCTTTGATATTGGCTTCACAACATTTTGAAGTGTATATTAGTTCAGCTCCTTCTGCGATTATTGTATCGTGTGATCACAACCCCTCACTTCATTAACAAAATGAAACAGAAATTCAGAGATTGTTGTGATGCAGATGAGTTCTGCAGGAAGACAGCATTGACATTAGCACGTCAGAGGGAAAAATAATGGGCTCGCAGATGCCCTTTCGCTTGTATAGAAGTACCACCTTGTTTTATTTTGTGTCATTCTTAAGATATCTTTCTATGCAATATTAATTATGTTATGATATTATCGTTTGTGTAATTGACAAATATGCAAAAGAAAGCTTTATTGTATAATTTTTTCTTATGAGGGGAGGTGTTATGTATATTTAATTTATATTGTGTGCTTGACCATTGACCGTGATTGAGGGTATAATTTTTGCCTACCTGACTATTGTCATATTTTTAAAAATATTTACTGAAATTTGAGTTCAAGTCCTAACCTTGTCTGCGAGCTTAGAATGTTCTGGAAGCATACGTGTTGACATTTTGGTGTAATTTTCCATGAAGTTTTAAGAAAATTTATTATATTGCAGGTCAAGTAAGGTGTTTATTTAGAGATATTTTATAAACAGATTTTTCTTTCCTATCTTAAGATCTGTCTGTGGAATCAATTTTAGTATCGCTGAGTGGAATTGTGTATTTACATTATTGATTGTAATTACAAAGTGCTCATTGACGTTTTGGACTGAAACACTACTTTGGGATTTTTGACGACTCATTCAAAGACATACTGGATTGTATAATTGTGATACATCAATACATTCAAGACTATTGGAAAATCAGCGCATTCAAGACTATTGGAATTCATTTGATATTAGATTCTTTTGGACTTGTGATAGAACATTTGGATTATTTATATTTAATTTGCAATAATTTACGTGTCTGTTGAATTTCCACGTATTCTAAGGGAAAAAATTATTTGTTGATTTTACTAAACTTGTTCCTCTTGCTTCTTTCTGTTATATAGTTTTAAACCAGAGAGCCGTAACAAGGACACAAACTAAAGTGACATTAGACATTTCAAGTTTCCTACACGTGACAAACAAAGACTATCAGCGGTCAGTGATAGTTTAATTTCACCTATTTCAGTGAGTCCTACCTTGCAAGAGTGTCAATAATTAGTTATTAAAAAACGACAAAGATGTATAGAATGAATACTCTAAAAGCAATCTTGAAAACTTGTATTTCTTTCTATACTTAATTTTATCCTCAACGATTTAACCCATCCGACCTCTTAAGAGGAATTTAATTCTTAATGTATTTCAAGCATCCAAATACACGCAGGTAATATTTATTCAGGCAAAACCAGTATATAACTTTAAATGCAGTGGGTGAGATTTCGTGGTCATTTGATTTAAGAACTGTTCTGATAATCATTGATGGTTTCTGCCTCGAATATTTTCAAGAAGGCAGGAAAGGATGCAGTTATTGCCCTTAGCCTAATTGAACGACACGGCCAATCGCTTATTCGTTAATAATTAAATACCTGAAACACCTGGGTATCCTAGAGGTCCACCCTGTAGCTCAATGCTAGCACATAGAACAATCAGTATTGTATACATCTCACATTAACATTATATGAAGTTATAGCGATATCGGTTAAAATTAAGAACCTCCTTTCCCTATTTGATACTGATATAGTTAGAAACTTTACGAAGTCTAATATGTAAATTTTCTGTAATTTCTCACAGTTCATGTATTGTAAACCACTGGTTTTGTTTTGCTCGATGAAGTATTGATAAAATTATGGTGCATATAATAATTGCATTAGCCACTGTAAATTACACAGAAAATGATTGTGTCTTCTAATTTTGACTGACTTCACGAAATCAATTTTCTCGTAACGCTTCCTCTCATGAAGTTATGTAGCCAATTCTTTGCACAAGACTGTTTGTGTTGTCACGTGAGAGCGATATGAATATTTCATAGAAAGAACAAAATATTCACTAGCTCTCTCCTCTCTTTTGTAATCTATACGCCGTAATTATAATATAGCAAATGAAATATTTAATGCTCTCCAGCCCCATGCAAACCTATCCTAATCATTTTATTGCACCAAGACATCTTGTGGGTTTTTTTTCCTTATGTCGATGGTTGTGTATAAATATTTGATCAAGTTCTGTGTATAATACAGGGAAAATGAACAACGTTGTATTAATATCTTACCAAAATGGTACTTTTCCTGATCTAATCGATGTTCCAAAAAGTAATTTTTTCAGCCATTGCGAATTAATAATATACAGGATAGTCATTTTAGACGACTCATTAAATCATAGCTTCTGGCGTAGACCACCCCTTACCACCTCTATTATGCATATATTTAAATTAGCTTCCTGATTTGTTTTATGTGCATACAGGTTTTAGTTGGATAGCTTGTGCAATGTTGAAGTATCTACAATTGATCTATGGCATAGTTAAGGACCCAATCAATATAAGGTCAATTAAAAATAGCTTTGTGTACATTTTCGAGCACTAATCTTACTTAAGCACATACCCACATTACATACAATACTATTGAAAAAGTACCATGTCACTACTTGTCCTTTGAATAATATGGAAAAAGTACTATGTCACAACTTGTCCATAAAATAGTATAGAAAATACCACGTCACTACTTGTCCATAGAATAATATGGAAAAAGTTCCATGTCACTACTTGTCCATAATATAATATGGAAAAAATACCATGTTACTACTTGTCCATAACGTAATATGGAAACACACCATGTTACTTGCCCATAGCATAAAATATGGAAACAATGCCATGTCACTACTTGTCCATAAAATAATATGGAAAAATATCATGTCACTACTAGTCCATAACAAAATATGGAACAAATACCATGTCACTACTTGTTCATATAATAATATGGAAAAAATAACATGTCACTACTTGTCCATAAAATAATAGCTGCTTGCGTATTTTATTTAAAATTTCATTAAATGTACAGAAGTTCAAGATTATATACTCCTTTTATAAAATAAACAAAGATAATTGTGTGATGTGAGTGAATTTTAGTCAGTAGGACACAGTTATTGAGATCACATTGTTTGTGCGCAACAGAAAACCTGCGCGACCGATTTAGAGCAGGTAGTAAATCGTTGAAGGTTTCCTAAGGTCTCTAATACTTTTCGTCGATTTTATTTTATCATTTTCTTTCACAATACAGTTATCGTATTTGTAAAACTTTAGGAAATTTTCTTTTCATTATTTACGTAGAAACAAGTTGCAACCAATTCATATTACGTTTAATTTCTCCCAACTAGCGTTACGATACCCAGGCTAAAAATGATATCATGTTGATGAACCTTTCCTGGGATTGTGCTTTTATACATACAAGAAAGACTGCACGTCTAGGTTTAAAGCCTGCATCCGGCTTGAATTGAGTCTGGTAGCAACAATTTGTTTACATACTGGTATATTTATCTTATTCAGCAAAATTATCCTCGAGATGTGTAAAGTACATGCTTTCTATTGTATGCCAGCTTTACGTTATTAGTTCTTGCGCATTAACGGAGTGCGTGACGTAGCGATAACACGCCATCTACCTCATCCATTATATAATTATGCGTTGACCCTTGTGCCAATGATTTCTTACCGCCTAATACTTTGGTTTCATTAAAGAGCAAAATGTTATATATGGTTCTTTAGTTTCAACAAAGGGCAAAATGTTATATATGGTTCTTTAGTTTCAACAAAGGGCAAAATGTTATATATGGTTCTTTAGTTTCAACAAAGGGCAAAATGTTATATATGGTTCTCGAGAGATTCTGAATGCCTTTAAGCAAACGTCTACGTAATGTAATATCCAAGAGCTTAAAAGGTTAGCGGAACTTACCGCTGAGAATGTGGCCAAGTTTGTCTGTGCTATAAATCAGTTACACCAGTAGACCTCAATGACTGTATAAGAAATAGCGAGATCAGGATTCTCACACATCGGTGGTCATAAAAGTCGATGTATGGTAGCACTTTATTTGAAACCTTCATTAAAATGCAGATACAAATATTCCATTCTCACTGTCGCAAGATTCCATTTCCAGATTTGCCCATTCCCTCTAAATCACATCGATAAGATGTTTGGAATATAATGTATAAAGAAAAAGAGTCATTTAGTAGTATATGGTATTGAATCTGGCCACCTAGATTCAACCGAAAGATAAATTAAGGTATACGTTTTTGTCTTCACTATTCCTAAATTCAATTTATTTATAAATTGCAATGACATATAGTTTGTGCATTTTAAGAACGATGAATTGAATTGAGTTTTTCTCCTTCTATCATTATTTTCACTTAATTTCATCCTTTTCATTTTCACATGTCCACACTCCTGTTATATGATGTTTTCCCTTCTTATGTCATCGATAGTTAAATTGGTGTATTTCAACAGCGTTTCCTCGAAGTTAGTGCAGATGTACTGACGGAATCTAAATATGAAAATATCTCTTTATATCAGCAGAACTTATATTCGTCCAAGACCATATCATTAGACCGAGTATAAGGTATAAATCCTTTATAACATTTTTTCACGTAAAACATCTTACGATAGAATGTTTATTTCAACAGAATTCATGTTTTCACCAATAGTTCACCTCTGAGTACGACATAAATGATGAATTAAAGAACGGCTTTACGACTATAATTAATATCAGGAAATTTTCAGATTCATAAATTAAATCTTGATTAATTCATGAAGTCATTCCTCTTTTACAGCATTGATTTTATATCATCGTAATCGAGAATACCATTGCGTGCGTGCATTGATAGAAACCATGAAAATATTATGTTTCATGAAAAAAAGTGGTTAGTTGAATTTTTATTTAAGTACACTTACAGTTAAGTGTGACGAATGACTGTCAACAGCTAATGCTCACAGCATATATCGCTGACGTAACGATATTTTGACCCCTTGTTCATCCATGCCGTTGTTCAGCGTCTCCTTGAGTTAGTAGATAAAAGACTTGAAATGTTCGTACCAAGTTTCCATATTGATGCATTGAAATCTCGCTAAGAACGAGGATCAAAGAGACCAGTCTGAATGTGACGGCTTAAATGTGATGTATTGTGGTGTCATTTGTACATTATGACGCATGCCCAAGTACTACTTTGTAAGGTCATCTACCTTGTGTTCCAAGGTCATGTGCTCAACTAAAGAGTCCTAGGAATTTTTCTCCACAATGTTATACAAAATCTATAGATTCTGCACCCGAGACAATATAAGCAATGATCAGAG
>JAECUM010039673.1:0-18431 GCA_016617855.1 Megalonaias nervosa | reverse complement strand
TTGAGTAAAAAAAAACCTGCTGTAGATCTAACACTATTACAATGTATTTTTATGATAGAATTTTACTTTTGTGCTGTTATCCAAGGTGGTCCAAGGTTGATATTGCTGGGGTGGGGTGGGAGACAAGAGCCCCATTCCTCCAGAAATGCCCCATATGGCTTGCGTTTCTGATCACGTTGGTCAACTAAAATCCAGCTCATGGCCTTCGTGAGTGGCTTAGCTTCTAAGTACGGAGGACCATGTTTCCACTAACAGGAGAAGAGGTGAAGGCGGGCCACTGTTGCCTTAAAACCAGTCGCTTAGGGTAGATGGGGCTCGTAAACCTTGGATAGTATCTCATCTAGGAGAAGGAAAACTCTGATCCAAAACCTCCGCTGCCTTGCGGCTATACCCACTCATGGGAAGGGCTAAGGGAGTAATCCCCGACAGAGAATCCGGAGATGGAGTCCCTAAGGCGGTCTGACATTGACTCCAATGTCATTCCGGCAACTCCAGCGACACCGTTGGTGCCAAGTTGTATCGCCATTCGTCGTTCCCTGGGGTCCACCAGCTGCGTGGAGAGGGGGGATCTGCTGCATGGGCAACAGCTGATTCTCCATACTACCCTGCCCAGGCTTCGTAGCTAACTGGAGATGACACTCCAGCGTCGTCGTAAGGCGTCGGTACAACAAGGGAAGTAGCAGTTTACCGGTTCTAAGCAATAGCTCGATTGGCGTAGAGCTTGGCGCCAGTGGTTGCTTCCGACGGTAGGAAAGACCGCCATGTCTCATTGGACAGCTACCGCCCACCTTAAGCTCGGCAGCTTTAGTCAGTAAGGTGCTGTCTCGCCATGGCCTGCCTGCTTCACTGGGTGCGTGGAGAGCCATCTCGACAAGCAGGCCGCAAACTCCGCACCAGGTAAGACTCAAAGAAGAAACAAGAAGACTCCAGCTCTTCGTTTCGCAAGCTGGAACGTCAGGACCATGTGTCCTGGACTCACCTCCAACCTGAAGCAGATCGAAGACGCACGGAAGACTGCCGTCATTGACAGGGAACTCTCCCGACTGAACATCGAAATTGCCTGCCTTCAGGAGACCCGACTGGCCGACAGCGGCACCATCAGGGAAGCCAACTACACGGAAGGTCCTCGCATGAACCTAGGCAGCACGGTGTCTGCTTCGTTGTAAAGAACACGCTCGTCGTTGAGCCTCCGTCATCAGGCACTGAGAGGATCATTGCCCTCCGGCTGTCAACTTCCTCAGGCCCAGCCAACATCTTCAGCGTGTACGCCCCAACCCTCTGATCCACCCTAGAGGAGAAAGACCAGTTCTACGAGGCTCTGGATCAAGCAATATCCAGTATCCCCAACACTGAAGGCCTCTACCTACTAGAAGACTTCAATGCTGGAGTGGGAGATGACCACAAGGCCTGGCCCACCTGTCTCGGCTCTCACGGAAGGGGCAAGATCAACGAGAACGGTCAGCGACTGCTGGAGATGTGCTGCTCCCACAGCCTATGTGTGACCAACACCTTCTTCAAATGCAAGGAATCCGCCAGGTGTCATGGAGACACCCACGTTTCCGCCACTGGCACCAGCTAGACCTCGTCATCACCACGAGTGCGGAGCTGGCCAGTGTTCTCCTCACCCTCAGCTACCATAGTGCCGACTGCGACACTGACCACTCTCTCGTGGCCAGCAAGGTACGAATAATACCCAAGAAGCTGCACCACGCCAAGAAGAAGGGCCGCCCACGCATCAACACCTGCTGTGCAAGCATTCCAGAGAAGACAAAGCAGTTCATCAGCAAGCTGCAGTAGGCTCTTACCAAAGAGACACTTGATGACACCATCGACTCCAAGTGGCCCCACCTCCGAGACGCTGTGTACAATTCAGCCATTACTGCCTACGGGAAGAAGGAGCGCAAAAATACCGACTGGTATAAGGCCAACTGGAAGGAGATGGAGCCCGTGACTGAGGCGAAGAGGAAAGCCCTCCTGGCTTAAAAGGCTGTGCCTAGCCCTAGTACACTGCAAGCCCTCAGGACTGCCAGGAACAACGCCCAGTGGACCGCTCGCCACTGCACCAACACCAACTGGCTGAACCTCTGCACCAGTATACAGACAGCTGCCGACAGCTGGGATGCAAGAGACATGTACGAGGATATCAAGAAGGCGACAGGCCCCCCCCCCAACCTCCAAGACCGCCGCCTCAAGTCCAAGACGGGCAAAGTCATCACAGACCAGGGAAACAGCTGCATCGCTGGGTTGAGCAGTATCTCGAGCTGTATGCAACCCAAAACGTCGTTACCGACACCGCCTTGAACGCCATCCCAGACCTGCCAGTTATGGAGGAACTCGGCATACCGTCCACCCTGGAAGAGCTCAGAAAAGCCATCGACTGCCTCGCTTGTGGGAAGGTCCCTGGGAGTGACGGCATCCCACCTGAAGTCCTCAAGTGCGGGAAACCAGAACTACTCCTCTGCCTCTGCTGAGAACAGGGACTCATCCCCAGGACATCGTCACTTTATTCAAGAACAAAGGAGACAGTAGCAACTGCAACAACTACCGGGGCATCTCCCTCCTCAGCATCGTCGGAAAGGCTTTCGCCCGTGTTGCCCTGCTGCTCTTGCAGACCCTAGCCTCCCACGTCTACTCAGAATCCCAGTGTGGCTTCCGAGCCCGCCGGTCAACTGTAGACATGATTTTCTCACTCGCTGTCGTCACGTCGTTCCACAATAACATGCACAGCACAGTGTGCTTCAACGGCGTAACATCTGAGGCCTTTCCAGTCAGCAGTGGAGTGAAGCAGGGATGCGTCCTTGCGCCGACGCTCTTTGCTATCTTCTTCTCCATGCTCCTCCAGTACGCCTTCATGGACTGCAGCGAGGAAGTGTACATCCACACCAAGGTTAACGGCAAGCTATCAACATCGCTCGTCTCCGTGCTAAGACTAAAGTCACAGAGGTTCTCATTCGTGAATTACTCTTCGCC
Organism: Megalonaias nervosa; assembly: GCA_016617855.1. NCBI lineage: Eukaryota > Metazoa > Mollusca > Bivalvia > Unionida > Unionidae > Megalonaias > Megalonaias nervosa. Next base: position 15,461 of record JAECUM010039673.1, on the reverse strand, counting down.
GACGATGCAGCCTTGACATGACACACGGAAGATGGACTGCAGCAGCTGGTATGTGGCCTCTCCCACGCCTGCAAGGAGTTCGGACTGACCATCAGTCTGAAGAAGACGAACGTCATGGCGCAGGATGCAGACTCCCCTCCCATCATCGCCATCGATGGGTTCAACCTCGAAGTTGTTGAGAACTACACATACCTTGGGTCCACCATCTCCAGCTCTCTTTCCATTGATGCTAAGGTAAACGGCAGGATTGCCAAGGCAGCAGCAGCAGTTATGGCCAGACTGAACCAGTGGGTCTGGAACAACCCCAACCTCACTGAGAATACCAAACTGCGCGTCTACCAGGCCTGCGTGCTCAGCACACTCCTCTACAGCAGCGAAGCATGGACCACCTACGCGAGCCACGAAAGGAAACTCAACAGCTTCCACCTGAGAGGCCTGCGGCGCATTCTGCGCATCCAGTGGCAGGACAAAGTACTCAACACAGAGGTTCTGGAACGCGCCAGCATGAACAGCATGTTCTCCATTCTGAGCGAAAGGCGCCTTCGCTGGACCCAGGTCGCATTCCCAAGGACCTGCTAGCAGAAGGCGCACGACTGACTGGACGGCCACGTCTGCGTTAAAAGATGTCTGCAAGAAGGACATGAAGACGGCCAACATCAACGTCAACGACTGGGAGAGCTGTGCTGATGATGGTTCCGCCTGGTGCCTTGCTCTTCAGAATGCCGAGGAAGCGAGAAACACAAACTTCGCTACAAAGAGAGCCAGGAGGAAGGCGAAACAACAACAGCCTCAACAAGCATCAATGTTCACCTGCAGCACATGCAACAGAGACTGTCACTGTAGGGTCAGACTCTTCAGCCACTCGCGAAGATGCAGATAGGACACCCACCCGGAAGCTACACCATCGTCTCCCGAAGACGGACGGATGCCGATGACGACTGTTACCCATACATACTGAGATATTCCATATTGCATACCACTATAAAATAACTTCGTTAGACCGGTTTATATTCTTTTTCAATCAAAATCTGATGTGAAATCAGCAGTTTGTAACCCCGCCTATAATGAGGTTTGACGTATATTCATTAACAATAGTTATTTGTTTATGTTTAATAGGCGCCGCTGCCTTCATGTCAACAGGCTTTGCCCTTAGAACACAATATGTTTAAGAAGGTTATTTTTCTAATATTTAACTGTGCATCAGAATTAAATATGTAGCCATTGCACGTGCCTCTGTTTTAATTTTTGTTTATCTACATTTCCCTTCCTTATTAAATGTTAGCTATTATAAGCTATTTTGCACGCAATGTTTTATCTCTTTTACTTCTAAACTAAAGCTGCAAACAATGGTGATGGGTGTCCAAAAAGGGGTGCAGGAATTGAATTTGTTTACAGAGTAAGGGTCCAGTATATTCAGAACAAGGGGACGAAGGTCATGGCTGAGAGACTTAGAGACTGAAAATACGTTTAGTAAACCTTCCGATGAGTGTCCATAAAATAGACGCCATTAACAAAGCATGCTGGTAACATTACTTTTCTTGCCTCCGAATTCTTTTACTTATAACCTATATGGAAAAAGGTAATTTGACAATTTCCTAATTTCAGAGAACTGAATGTTTATGGCTAGTTGTTGATGCTACACAAGATGCATACACTTAGAGCACTGAATGTCCAAGACTGGCGTTTGAAAATATATAAGGCGCTGGAGGCGCCTACAGAGAACTCTGCGTAACATTAGCTTTCATACGCTTTAAGAAAAAACTGTAAGAATGTTGATCATAATGTATAAATATATAAAAACAGTACGGGTAAGACAGAAATCCTTGCATATCAGAAATGTAATTATAACACAGTAATATTATCTACAAGTTTCAGATGAATGTGACTTTCAAAATTAATACAGAAGTTTAACATTTGTTGACGACCCAGCCACCCCCTCTGACGGTGCCGGAAAAGTTATTACTGTATCAAGAAATGATTATGCAGATAATAATAATAATAATAATAATAATAATAATAATAATAATAATATTAATATTATTATTATTATTATTATTATTATTATTATTATTATTATTATTATTTGCCTGTGTGTATAATAGAAATCATCCAGATCACTTGAAACACTAGCTGATCGAAATCAGAGAAAACCCAACCATAAAATAATCAAAATGTGCGGTGTAACTATGGGACCTTTTTACTAATATAATGACGTTAAATCTATACATATACGTTTTAAGGTTCAGATTTAATGTCCCATAACGAGTCATTTCATGATACCTGGCATATGGCATAGCAGTCCGTTACACGTGACTACACTTCCATACTTGTTCGATCTGTACTGCCCAAATGATTGCCTTTGACTCCTGTCCACTGCAACTATGCAATTATCATGAAACACAAATATTAAAACTTTAAAGGAAATTCGAATCGAATGTGGATTAACATTTTCATGGAATATAGATACTAAAACTTCAAAGGAAAAGCGAGTCGGTTGTGAATTCAACTCTAGCACTTTGTGTTTATTTGAGAAACTGACGATGTTCTTTCCAGGGAGACATTTTTCATTGTTTTACGCCTACTCTCTTGAAGGATTATGATTTTAATAATGTTCTTTTCCTGTCTACACGTTCCTTTTGTATTTGCAATATTGAAAATTAAATTCACGTCTGTTTTTCAAGAAGAATTTCCGTACAGATAAAGTTTGTGCCGCTGGTGTGTCGTTTTCAAAAATTGCCCAAGTCCGATAGAAATTAGCGATCATTTTTACACTTTAGCTTCTTAAATCATTACTTGAATTGATAGTCGAATCGAAAATACTAATTCCTTAGTTACCGTGGAGTATGTAAATATTTTCCAGTTGATGATCGATGTTCTAATTTGCGAAGAAGTTCATTGTTAAATATATTCTGCATGCACGTGAAGAAACCGAACGTCTTTTCTTACTGTATTGTCAAGTGCACATTAATAAACCTCAAGAAATAGAAAAGTACTTTCAAAATAAAGTTTTCATTGCACCAAGAAATAAAAACCCAAATTCATCTCATCTTGCTTTATCTAGGCAATTATCATACATTGCCTGATACATTGATTATATTTATTGAACAATCAAGTGGTTGTTTATATGGAAACAAATATACAAATATTACTGCATACTGGACAAGAAAATAGAACAAAGAACAAACCGTGATATTTCTTGGAAAAATAATTTGCTCTCATTTTCGGAGGTTGGAAATTTTGGTTGTGTTTGTAGTTTTCACGATCTGTTGTTGCATACTATTTTCTTTAGATAATAGGTTTTGAGAGTATTTCCGTCCGTCAACTGATAACAAAGAGAATATAAAAAAGAAAATATACACATATAAACATTTTCACAATTAATACTTTGTTCCGAACAAATTTAAGTTTATTACGATGATTATTTTATAAACGGCTTCTACAACAATGCTTTATTACGATGATTATTTTATAAACGGCTTCTACGACAATGCATATAATTATACAGTTATTTGTTGCATAAAGTCAATGAACAGAATATCGTACATTTCTACATGTTTACTGCAAACTTTTCTTCACTTATCGTTTGTTGATTTTCATCAGGTATTATTCCGATTATACAGGTTAAAGTCCAGCTATAAAATAGTACAGAATGGAGATAATGTACAGGTTAAAGTCCAGCTATAAACCAGTACAGAATGGAGATAATGTACAGGTTAAAGTCCAGCTATAAACCAGTACAGAATGGAGATAATGTACAGGTTAAAGTCCAGCTTATAAACCAGTACAGAATGGAGATAATGTACAGGTTAAAGTCCAGCTATAAACCAGTACAGAATGGAGATAATCTACAGGTTAAAGTCCAGCTATAAACCAGTACAGAATGGAGATACTGTACAGGTTCTTCTCAGCAAGCATATTTTTCTGTGCATATCTGTTTATCAAAATTTATTTACTTTCATGAATTGTTGCCAGGCACTAAACAGTATTTTCTCTATCTTGGTTAAATATTGACATATACAGTATGTACAATGTCGTTCTTAATAGTGTTGTTCATAATGGAAATGGAGATTTTACCATCTTCATCATGCATTGTAGAAGTTAACACGCTGTGTCTATTTGAAAAATATATGTGTTACACTTAATTAGAACTGTACAGCATGTTGATTTATTTAATCTATAGATACGATTGATGTTAATACTTATTCTGTAATTTGCTACACACAAAGATCATTTTCACATAAAAAGTGGTGCTTGTGGTCACAGATGTTGTCATTCCATCCATTACTCCAATCTAGACAGTGTTCCATTCCCATAGCATTGTCCGGATTCTGATCGTGTCCGTTTTCTTCTCCTTTCCTCCAGTTGGTGTACAAAAATGTCTCACCAGTTACCCAATTCCATTGTCCTTCAGAGAATAAATCATGGCCACCAAGCCATACGTACTTTCCATCTGTTAGGTGGTTTTGAATGCTTTTCAAATAGCTCGATACAAATGTATCTTCGGCGACTGTTGCCAAAGTAGCAAGATGGCCACCCATGTTCTCGCACGCTCTCTTTGCACAGATCCAGGTTTCCTTGGAAATGGAGAAAAAGTATCAGGATTTACCATTTCTAGTCCATCCGAGTGGACATTCTCTACACGACGTACAATTATTAGCGGCATATGACACTCCCAATGGGATGCATAAGAGACAAAGTAGAATGTTGGACATTATAGATAAAGAGTAAGAGCTAATTTACAAACTGGCAGTGTTAGGAAAGTATACGAGAGTTCGTTTTTAATATGCAGAGTTACACCCCCTTCTTTTGACAGATAATGTTCTTTAATGTTCCAAACGAACAGTAGTTTGCTAAAATCAAATCTGTCTTAATTAATTACTAGGTGTTTCTTTTCTTAAATTGCTTGAAAAAGAGGTTTTCTTTGCAAGCTACACATTCTGAATGCAATGCGTTCCACCGACCTGATGAATGTCTTGCTTTTGTATATAAACTAGTGGAACTTACTGCTGAAAATGGATGAGGTGAAATGTCAGGGAAAGATGATACATCAAACAAAGAACAAACAATATCTGCATTATGGACCTCATTACCTGTACGCACATTTTCAAATATTTTAGATGTTGGGGATTTCGAAGGTATTGTATGGAAGAAGTAAGAAAATTCCATTATGTTGTCGTTCCATATAAACAGAATAGACGTTACCAAGTCTATCAGGTATAAATCGTGTTCTGATTCGAACTGATCATATGAGGCATAGACACTAAAATGGATTGTCATTTAGCTTAAAGCTTTACAATTAACATCTAAAGGTCCTGTAGTGTTTGCACCGTATGAACTGTTGAAAATTGCCAGATATTGAAGTGTAGCGTTTGTTCTGAATAACGTGATTGACTTATAAAACATGATATAAATGCAAAATATTCAATTTATTTAATATTTATTAAAGATTTATTTAATAAAATAAGAATGCATGTCATGCTTTATACTTTGCAGATAAAGACTTGGGTAAAATTACACAATGACAACTAGATATGTGCTCATGGAACACATACCCTATCACAGTGCTCGAAAACCAACAAAAAGGCAGAACATAAATTGTGATAGACGGTCGGACAAACGGACAAGGGTATCACTCTGTGTGAATTTGTACAAGGGTTGTTTGCCATAACATTATCATAACAATCAAGCCTGTTCAGAGGAGGTTTTGATTAGAAAATGTCTGCATCTACGTAAGTTATATCGGAAATATTCACCAAGTGATGATTTAACACTAACATAAATAAATCATAGCTTTTAAAGACTGAATGTGAAATACTTTTTAATCTCATGGCGTCATACGGTCTGGAATGTATTCTGAGTAATAATGCCACAGACAACCAACTTTAAACATACAGCTATAGTTGTGTAAGGAGTTACCAATTGTAACTTGCTGGATTAACATGGATCATTGTATTCTACAACACTTTCTTTTGCTGCACCTTGTGATACGCTTGCCCGTACCTACTTATTAGGAGAATTACACCTTTTAAGTTAAACAATGCAGGACGGATTTTAAAAAACACAACAAAAAAACATATGTGGTCACAAGTCCTTACAGAAGCTTTCGTTTCAATAAATATCTCCACTGGATATTACGTGTGCAGAAAGTTGTATATGCACCAGTTTGTGATGAATTCAAACATGTTAAAAATTATTAGCATTCTCCCACTTCCAAGTTAATCAACAATCATGCATAATATTGTAAATTTGCCCACGTGGGTGTATTTTAGATGAATAATATGGGCTCATTGATCATTCTATCATGTCTGCCCAATCAAGATGAATCTAATGGAGATTTTCCGGTGGAATTTGATTTACAATGACTCCATTTTTAAAGAGCTTAAATTCCTCACTCATCAACTTGATTCATCTTCAAGAGCATGTTCTTTATGAAACAATTCGACATACATGTCTCCCAGCACAATATATATATATATATATATATATATATATATATATATATATATATATATATATATATATATATATATATATATATATATATATATATATATATATATATATATATTAAAATTAGAAAGGATTTCCTCAAAAAAGAGTGCACATTGAGATTTGCAGTTAAATAATACAGTATACATTGCTATTAATTTCGTAAAAGCATATCAAAGTTAATATTATCTGAGAAATATCAAATTGAGATTGAAGGTAAATAATACACTACCCTCACGGATATTATTAAAATGATGTGAACATAGCTTTATATATACGATTCAATTGTCATATAAACAAAATAAAATTCACATCAAAGATTTCAAAGATTATTTATTCATCGAGGAAAATACGTCATGACCGGATTTGCTAAAATGTTTCCCATTTCAACACCTTTCGTTCCTGCCAGAATCAGATGTGCGGTTTAATCTGTAATATCGGTGTAAAGATCTAATTATGTAGGCAGTATTTCTGTATAAATATATCAGTGTGATATGCTGGAACACAAGAACGAAATCTATGTAATGAAAATCGTGATCCCTCGTTTTATGGACAACCTCACATGGCCTCATTCATCGTGATCCCTTGTATTATTGAAAACCTCACATGGCCTCAATCAACTTGTACACCCCATTGCTGAACAGTTTAGATATAGTTGTAAACATTATGGAGTAAAGATATATTTTTTGACTGCATCAGTTGTATCAAGAACTTCTGTTGAAGGTTGCAAAGAAAAATCTCTCAAAAATATAGTTTCGTGGCATTATTTATATTATGCACAAAAAAACCCAAAAAACTGTAATATGTTTTGTTAATTGACTACATAATCCGACTCGTCAAGTAACTTGTAATAATTTTAAAATTTCCCAAAGTAGTGCTGGTTTAGCGACTTTCATTTTGGTTTTAAAATTAACCAGAAGTAGTGCTTATGGCGTGATTGAACTTTTTTGTGTTTTAATATTCTCGTGTAAACCCACCATCGGTTTAATAAAGGCCTTTTGTTAACTACTTCTGGGCCTCAATTGTGATTGATTCAAGTTCGTGTATGAGTGATGTGACCTATTTGAAAACGCTATATTAGGAATGTAATCTATTTAAAACGTTATATTCCATACGGAATGAGGGGTGTAACATATTTTAACACTTTAAATTCCACACGGTTTAAGGGATACAAAATATTTAAAAACGTTATATTCCACACTGAAAGTTCAAACATGATACAATGTAAGGTCTGAATATTTTTTTCACTTCAAAAGTGAAGAATGAGTACTGAGCATAATGAATGATGGTGATACGAATTGATTTCCGAAACACACAGTAGCAAGATAAACCCAAATTTATGTGCAATTTTCAGTCACTTGTTAATTAAATGGATGAGGGGGCTTTGACATTAATAATCCCCAAACTGATGTAGAAACTGCCTTTTGCACGCGTGATATTACCTTGATATATCTTTCGAAAAGAATGATTGTGTAAGGACTCAACTTTAAATTTTATCTTGTATACCTGGCCTACGTTGTTTGACTGAAAGATTCTACCAGCACACAATGCAACAAGTGTATCACAATGGACAGTAAAGAAAGCCATGTAAAATATGTAATGTTCAAAGTTAATTCACCAGGTGATAATGGCTAAATATCTGAAGTTCGTTTCCATAAATAAATTACTCAGCATAGATACAAAATGTATGACACATTGAGATTGAAATTATTTCACTTTAGGTTTTCCGAATCGGTGATTGATATCGTCACTTTTACAATAAAATTGATATAACCTTAGCAGATGCAGAGTAAATATCTCATACCCTTTCAAATCCTTTTTATTTTCTTGGCAGCTTAATTGTTATATTAATTGTCCGAACAAAACTCAGTATAAAAATTCTTATAGATTTATTCCTGTCCTTGTATAAATCACATCCTGTTATGTTTTACGTTTCGGTTAGTGTTTGGCCACTGTTTTCGGGCATCCATGTTTCATGAATACATTTCTATTTTTCCTGAAACGTGTCTTCTATTTTAATTGTTATAGGCAGTGTAAAGATCATGAGATGTGTCATTTTTATATGACAAAACTGAATATCAGTTATATCAAACTTTTGCACGTCAATCTGATTACACAAATTTATAAATAATTTCAATATCTACTTAAATGTCTAAAGACTTTAGAAAACACTTAATGCAAATATCATTTTACTATATCATGCTGACCGTGAAATTTAAAGCTTAATGACAAGCCAGTATGGCGTCTGCACCGCACATATGCAGTTCGATTAAGTTGTTGTTGTTGTTGTGGGGCTTAACGCCATTTTTCAGTACACGATAGGCTATACATGGCGGCCAGTATTAATGGTGGAGGAAGATACCGGGAAATCCGCGGAAAGAACCACCGACCCACGAGAAGCTACTGGCAAGCTTTCTCACTTATCCACATTCGCCGAATCTTAGACTCGAACCCACGCAGACAGAGGTGAGATGGCAGGGATCCGTAACGAAGAGCGCTTTAGACCACTCGGCCACTCGGGGCCCCCAGTTCGATTAAGTACAAAATGTGTCGACGAGAGATTTGATTTCACTTGAATGATGGACATATGGAAGCGAAACGTGATGGAATTTTCTTACTTCTTCCATACAATACCTTCGGAATGCCCAGCATGGAAAATACGTTGAAACTGGTATGCAGGTAAAATAATAGAAGAAAAATCGCGTTTCTTCTTTGATTGATGCATCATTTCACCTTGCTTACATAAAAGTGCAAATAGATCGATCACATTGGCAAATAAAGGATTTGAACTAATATAATAACTAATGACTTTCCGAACTTTGAATGGCAGATTTAAATTTAGTAAGAATTTTTGACAACTTTGGGTTGGAACACTAAATAAATTTAGTACACATACTTATACCACCAGTGCTCTTTATGACTTGTACCCAAATAACTGTTAAATACCTTGTGCAACTTTTTTTTTTCTGCAAGGAATTAATCAAACTTTCATGCAGTGCTTTGGAAAATCAGTAAATTTTAAATAGCAGAATAATTATGTAAAATCTTCTATTTTTTGTTTTTAATTACAGAATAACTACTTCCTTCCTGCTTTAATGTCATTCCCCATGCTCTAATTAATCTGAACCTCTTCACCCAATACTCAAGTATAATTTTCTATGCAAATGCTTTCCTATAAAGATTTAATTACAAATGCTTACCTATAAAGATTTAACATAGAGAAAACTTACAGATCACATGTTTTGCATATGAAATAAAGGTTTCCTATCTACACTACAAAACACCAGTAATACTTGAGGATAAAATTTAAAAAAGTAAGGAGGTCAATGCATCAACAACCTATATTAAAGGAAAGATTAGATATAAAATGTTAGAACTAGATTATAAATCAAAGTCACATTCTTTTAACTTTTTTCCTAATTTATTTAAATCATACCGATAAATTTTTCTATATCCGCCTGTTTCGGGATCATTTTAAGTGTAGTGAAACAAGGAAGAGTGATGGAATAGTTACGTGCGTGCATATATACACACATACATTTATGAATTTACTTTTGTCTTAAACTTCTATTTTGATTTATATTGAATAACTAAAATAGACTCTTAGGATTTAAACGTAAAAGTTTGTCTAAATTAAGAAAGTAGATCACTATAAACATTGCATGACTAGTGTCACAGACAGTGGAAGTGTAGCCTTTCGATCACATAAAAGCGAGGGGCATAGTGTAAGAAAAACGACCAACCCACAAGAGGCAATTCAAACAATAAAAGCTATTTACGACTAACCTAAATCATTAGTTTGTTTTGCTGCCCATACATAATGACCTTACATTTATTGATATCCACCTCTCTCTCTCTCTCTGTTGGTCGGTTTGTCCGCTGTCAGGTCTGGATTAACCCATGGACTAATAAGGGTAGAGTCTTAGACTCTCCTATTTTATAGTCCTTGCTTTAATTTATTTTTTGACAATATATACTCTTACATCCTACCCTCCAGCTTGCCTTATGCCCCTCGTAACCAGTGCTGGATTTAGACATAGCGAGGCCCTAACGCTCTGGGAAGCTGTAGAGGTCCTATTTGGTTTAAAATAAGGCTGAGAGGCCCCTTCAGACTGTGAGGCCCTAAGCTGTAGCTTGTTTAGCTTATGCCTAAATCCGGCACTGTTCGTAACCCTATTCCGCCCCTACTGTCAGATATTATCGTTATATTTCCAGAGACGCTGACGCATGTCTTGGGGAAAAATCCGAAACACTCTCCGTGGCTTGCGAAGATGGTTCACAGAGAGAGAGAGAGAGAGAGAGAGAGAGAGAGAGAGAACTTGGTCCATTGGTGGGTAAAACGGACAAACGGACATGTTGGTTAACCATCTAACAGAGACACTATAAGATTGTTTATATCATCCATCTCTTTCTCTCTCTCTCTCCCCTCTCCCTCCCCCCCCTCTCTTGGTCGATTAGTCTGTCAGTTTTATGGAGAAACCTTAATTTTTTTTAATATTTAAAAACGCTCTATTGTAGAACCTTATTAAATAATAATAATAATAATAATAATAATAATAATAATAATAATAATAAATGTGTATGCCAAGGTATTTACCCTGTGTTATGTATACATTGTTCGTTTTATTAAAAAATTACCGGAAATTAATACTCTGATACGTTTTCAGCCGCGATTATCTGGGATAGTCAGGTAGTAGTTTGCATTGTATAAAATTTGTTTCTTATTTTAGAAATTCATAAAGAATTACCAGGCCGTACTTTTTAATCGTGTTTCAAAACGTGCACTTGGTTAATAAATAAATAAATAAATAAATAAATAAAAAATAAATATGACCTGATGCATAGAATACCATTGCAAACAATGACAGCTCTTTGGATAATGCCTTCTTGTGAAATATTATTAAGTCTGGAAAATGTTGATATTCACTTTCTAAAGAAAGGGATATAATTAAGTTGATTCTTTCTTTAAAATACAGATAGTTGTATGACTTTTCACCAGACTGATAGACTCCATGAAATTAGATTTGCTTTTTCACATATATATGAAAGGGTCCACATGCTGGCACATAGTTTGAAATAGACAACATAGCACTTGTTTTGTTCTGAGTGGGTGGACAGAAGGAGGTTGATACGCCATACGAATATGTATATGCCTACGCATTATCAAACGAGTTCTTTTCCCGGACTGGGAACAAAAGCCCATAGTTTTGTATTTATTACATATCACCCTTTTATTGACACATTCTTTTCAATTATTATGTATAATTTTAAAAAGAAAATTTAACCCTTTTACGTTTTATTAAAGATATAGTACAACCCTCTGAAAAATCTCCCTCTAACATACGTTCCTCGGGCTAGGCCTCGATGTATATTGTGTAGTTGCGTCCTTGGTCTGTCTGCATTGCTGATATGGTGATTTATTCTTTAGCTTTGATTTTAAAAAATGATGTATGGGACAATTGAATGGATTCAAAATGTAGTGACAGGGAAGTGGGGTTTTTCCTTCTCAAATGGAACATAGGGTTTGGAAAAGTAAGTGGCCCTTTGTTTGTTGCAATTAGCAAACTCATTCGAAGATCAAATGATGTAGCCATACTCTTTCTGAATTATATGTCTGTATCTGTGTTGTAACTATTAAAAGTATCAACTTCAGGCCACGAACCATCCAGTTTCATTAAAGTTGCCAAGAAGGCACCAGTGTTAGTGTTAAATTTGACCGGGTAGAGTTTTCTCCGAACTTTTTATTCTAACCATGCTCTGAATCTTGACTCCTTGAGTCATTCTTACTTTATCTGGTTTTTCTTTTTACTTGCTGTCTTCCTCTCTGTAATTTTGTCCCTCTGCACACCATCTTTATCCGGAAACTCATTTTCACACATTCTGTCCAAAATATTGTCTCCAACCTCAATTAAATGTGCCCATTTTCACCCAGTATGACTGCATTTCTCAAAATTACATACGTGTATTGACATTTTGGATAGTTTGAAACGCATGGCAATAAATCATTCCCGATATTTTCTAAGTGGACTATTATTAATATTTCAAGTTCTAAAAATAATTCCAGGCTGGGTACACAACATGGAAATTTTAATTGTGCGATACGGAATAACAGATTGATCCTGTATAGGACGCCAGATCACCTGGGTTAGATTAAATGATTATATAATACATTGGTAAATTCAACAGGATAACAGTTACGTTCATCCTTTATTATTTCAGCGCTATGGCATCATCATCATTGATGTTCTTCGGGTAGGTTCATTATGCTTTCAAACTATATTTGTAAAATAAATAGTTTGAAGCCATTGTGATGTCATTTATGTCATTGTTTATAGGGCGCGATATAAACAACGTAACATCTATGTACAACACTTGCATACGAAAACAAAACATTGATAAGTCTTAAGAAATCAGTACAATTCATTCACAGTTGGTTAAACAAGTTTGAGAAATGCATTCATTAAATTTATGAAAGTGCGTCAGTTTATTCATACAATTTATAAAGTGGTACATACAAATTAAAACATCTAATATTGGTTTCTTATAGACATTTATAAAAATGTATCAGAATATTAATACAATTTTCAAAGAATCTTACTATAATTTTTCGTTAATCTCGAATAATTAGTTACAATTATTAAGGTTCTGTTGAGGTTGTTTGCAATATGCTGTAGTTCGTTAGATCCCTGTAAAAGGTTTCACTTTTTGCACACATGAATGCATCAATTACATCTTTGAATTGCAACCCATGTCCATTTTAACTTTAAATGACTTTCCATTTTTAAATTTAATCCTTTTTGCTTGTATTATATTTGGACATGTTTTGCATCTACTCTTACCACATTTGGTTATCCGGGCTTCTCTTTCAAGGGAGTTAAATTTAGCCCTGGGTAGAATTCGTTTCATATTTGTGTGTTGTCTTCTGCTATTAATAATCTTCAGATTTTTCATACTAATCCCTCGTCTTTCATTATGTTGGTCTAGTTATTACAACAGACTTTACTGTCATGCTAATCACTCATCTTTCATTATATTGGTCTAGTTATTACAATAGACTTTACTGTCATGGTAATCCCTCGTCTTTCAATATATTGCTCTAGTTATTACAATAGACTTTACTATCTTGCTAATCCCCCATCTTTCATTATATTAGTCTAGTTATTACAATAAACTTTACTAGCATTATAATCCCTCGTCTTTCATTATATTAGTGTAATTATTACAATAGACTTCACTGTCATGCTGATCCATCGTCTTTCATTATATTGGTCTATTTATTACAATAGTCTTTACTGTCATGCTAATCCATCGTCTTTCAATATATTGGTGTGGTCATTACAGCAGTTTTTACTCAGTTTGTCCTCGTCTTTCATTATATTGGTCTAGTTATTACAATAGACTTTACTATTATTGCTAATCCCTCGTCTTTCATTATATTGATGTAGTTAATACAATAGACTTTACTATCATGCTAATTCCTCGTCTTTATATTGGTCTAGTTATTACAATAGACTTTACTATTATTGCTAATCCCTCATCTTTCATTATATTGGTGTAGTTAATACAATAGACTTTACTATCATGCTAATCCCTCATCTTTATATTGGTCTAGTTATTACAATAGACTTTGCTATTATTGCTAATCCCTCGTCTTTCGTTATATTGGTGTAGTCATTACAGCAGTCTTAACTCTGATAGTACTCTCGCGTCTTTCATTTATATTCTTCTGTAGTACTAGTCATACAGGCCATGAATGAGTTCAAAATCTCTTATTGTTGTAATGGGTGTCAGTTTTTAGAATTTGATTCTACATACCTTTTAAATAGCAAGTATTCACTTCATTTGGATCTTCATATATGCTATTCCTTTGGAAGGACATTATTGACAAGCTCCGAGAGCAAAATCAATGTTAAAGTGCATTGATATTTTTGGACGAGATCAAGTTACAGGTGTTACCGCTCTGGTGGCCAGAGTGGTTGGAGCGTCCGTCTAACAGTTAGGTGAAAGTTAAGGTGCAGAGAATTCAGTAATCAGGAGTGAATGGGCTAAGATTAAACAAAATTAGGATAAAAAATTTTGAAACAACAATTTACATTTAATTTGAGTAAATGCGCATACATGACATGAATGACTTTATAATTATTACAGCAGTCTATAGTATGATATCATTTACCACGTTTAGATATCACAATAGATTTTTACACTCATACTGTCCCATCCAGAATTTTTTTTGGGAGAGAGTAGTCCGTTCATTTGTGTGTTCATTATTAAACCCTTTGTTACTTATAAATATGACATTTGTTATAAGGACGAATCAAGAAGAGAGTAACTCTACATTACAAAACTAGGTGACTTGTATTTTTCCGCAACTGTTCGTTTCTTTAATCCTCAAATGCCGCAGATCCCATTTCACACGCACACATGCAAATTGGTATGTTGATGCATCCCAATCAGAATAACTCAACAATATCAAAACAAGCCAACGTGATCCAATTTGCAGACTTTTGCACTTTCTTGTCTGTTCGTTGTACCTTCATAATATTTTATCGTATTTGATCTAAACTCATGCAATTGGTATGTGTGTGCATCTCAAGGTGAATACCTAGGTCGTTGTGACCTCATTGTTACCTTTGTGTGACTGTATTGGTAGCTGCTTGTACGTTTCAGCCTTAATATCTTGAATTCTATTTCGCCTGCACTCAGGTAAGTCAGTCAAATTTTTCTGTAGGCACATCGCCTGCACTCAGGTAAGTCAGTCAAATTTTTCTGTAGGCACATCGCCTGCACTCAGGTAAGTCAGTCAAATTTTTCTGTAGGCACATCGCCTGCACTCAGGTAAGTCAGTCAAATTTTTCTGTAGGCACATCGCCTGCACTCAGGTAAGTCAGTCAAATTTTTTCTGTAGGCACATCGCCTGCACTCAGGTAAGTCAGTCAAATTTTTCTGTAGGCACATCGCCTGCACTCAGGTAA
>JAECUM010039672.1:0-15226 GCA_016617855.1 Megalonaias nervosa | reverse complement strand
AAAGAATTTATAACTGAATGCAGATTAATATGAACCATTTTTCGGGACATGATTCATTGATGTTAATGGTACATCACCAAATGAAAAAAAAAAAAAAACTATTTAGTGTCAAGAGAGACAAAACGGCCTTCAACAATGGCTGGCCTTGGCAGCATTCGGAGAAAACCTCAGTCCACTAATTGTGTATCCAACACGTGTTCCAGCGATTCATCGCGGCTCTCCATTTCCATGATTTGTTGATTTCGAAATATTATCTACTGAATTCTCAGTATACCAGTCGAAAGTGTTATTTTGACAACGTTTACAAATAGTGGGTTCATTTTCAACTCAGGTATGTGTCTTTGCTTGCTTTGAACAAAGATCTCGTCCAAATTGTATAGTATGTATTGTATTCATGATGGAAAAAATATCAGAGAATTAATTGTGTACTTTATGCAACATACCTTGATTTATTCAATATACAAAAACAATTACCATAGCTGTACAGCCTATACATCCTAGACCGTTAATTTTATTTGGATTGATTTCATTTAGTTTCTAAACGTGGACCCACAGCAGTGTATATTCCCGTATGAATTCTTTCTGTTGCGATATGATGGGCATGGATAACTGTGGCTAATTTACACATAATAAAATATAATCCATGGATAACTATGGCTAATTTACAAATAATGCAATATAATCCATGTTCATATAATACACTTACTCTGCTACCTGAAATCTGGATGGAGCCAAATGAATGGAGGTTTTTTGTTCATGTGGTAGCGAAACAAATTTTTTTTTTAAAAAAAAAGAACTGCACAGCAGCAGGAAGGGTGAACAGACCACTTTTTAGAGCAGACCGTTTTTGAAAATAAAGGTAACCTACAAAAATGAAAATACAAGCGTCAATAATTCTAAACCGAGGTCTCTAACAGGGTTAACGCATTTTCGTTAGTTTTCTTTTGATGTTTATACTTTCAAATTTTTATGCGTTCTCGTTTACCGACCCGGGACACTCACTGTTGGTCGTCCCCTCCCTGCTGCTGTAGCTAGCGACGCGGTTAGGTGTATAATTAAATCATTATTATATCAATAATAACGCTAAACATGGAATCTCATACAGCTAAACTAGCTCGACAGCGAATAGAAACAATTAAGAAATATCTCCCCGTCCGTGATTCTGTCAAACAATTACAAGCGCGTCAGGAGTCTCAGGTAGAATTTACAGAAGGTGAAGAACAGTTATTTAAACCGGTTACAAAGGCTACCGAAGGTCTTCTTCCCACGTTGGTGCAAACCGCTAAAGCAACTGGAAAAATAGCAAAAAGAACTAAACAAACAAAAAGGATTTTAAGAGAACTTCCAGGTGAAATAGCTGCTGCTCAACCAATACAAGAAATACTTGAAGGTATTGACCAAGCTCTTGCTGAAATAGGCGATATAAAGGTTCTTATACCAAAACCAGAATCAGAACCAGAACCAGAACAAGCAAGAGTCAAAACTGAAGTGAATGATAAATTTACCGAAGAGAGTCTTGCATTCATAAAAAAAAATTGACTGAGTGAAAAATTTATTCGTACTTGCCGCGCAAAGTTTTGATCAGAGAGAAAACATTTTAAAACCCGAATACGTTAATTATGCTGTAAGTCGTGATAACTGGTACAAATGGATATTTCGCATACACTACGGAGTTCATCAGGCCCGAAGCTGTGATACAAGATATACTGAATTTATCGATGGAATAGATAAGTATTTTACCTGGTTACAACGACGACAATTACAACAACAACAACCACAAAAAGAACAATCAAGACAACCAGTCAAAAAAGCAGGCAAAACAACAAGTAAGGAAGAAGAATTGTACGATGTAAATCCTGCCTCCTCCGGTGCCACTGGAAATGGTCTCGTCGCTCCTGGTATAGGTACCAGAGGAAGTGGTCTTATTACTCCATGTCCCAATAACGGCCTTACCGATGTTGAACGACTAGAAATTCTGACTGAAGAAAGACGAGCCGTTAATAATTCCCCAGAAATCATTAATGAAGCAGCGGAGATTTGTCAGATTATTCACAGGCGGTATCATGGATATTAATGTTTATAGGTCCCTCATTGATGAAATCGTTGGTGATTACCACAGTGGTTGATGCAATTAGATCATTGACAAGAAAATAATATGATCATACAAAAGGCGCAGTGTAGACCTGTAATGGTCAGGGTGATAAATTCGCGATTACCAACATACAAAGAGATCTACGGAGATGGACTCTACGATGTTGTTCAGGGTCTGTTTAGAAGGATAGCCCCAAAAGCAATACCGATTGCAAAGCAACTGGGAATGAAAGCGATTTTCGTTGTTCGTGATAAAGGTATTGGTGTTGTTGGTGATGTTGCTAGTAAAGCATTCTCGGCAATCAAGGATAGACTAGCACGATTAATACGCAGACCACCAGCGGTCCGACCTCAACCAGTAAAATTGCCCAGCACCGGAGTTATGCCTGCAAATGTTAGTAAAATAATAAATCAATCTGCAAATCAAAAACTAGCAGAGTTGGCTGGTGTACCCCTGTCAAAAAAATAAATATAAATGCTAGTCTACTAGCAGGAAGTGATATTCGTGTTAGACGATAATGAATTAATAATAAAGATGTTCAAGCGTATATCTGATCCTGCATTTGACATGGACGCGCCAGTCCTCAAAAATGAATGGGTACGTGATTATCAATATTATTCGTATGATGCACGAGAGCCAAATCAGCGTGGGTAATTGAGCTGCAAGTTCAGGATACAAGCAGATATTTCTTACCCGCTGAAGCATTTATTGAAGTAGAAGGTGAAATTCTAAAAACAGATGATACTGAATATGGAGCTGATGTTAGAGTTGGTTTTGTTAATAATGGTATTATGGCGTTGTTCAACAGTGCTACGTATAGCATAGACGGAAGAAATATTGAATCATGCCTGGATAACGTCGACGTTGCCACAACGAAATTGGGTCTAGCAAGATATTCCGATGATTGTTCAAGATCAGCTGGTCCGTCAATGATGTTTGTGAAGGATACTTCTGACTATTCTGACAACAGACAGTATAATATAAGACGACCAAGAAACAATGCCGACAGCGCTGACGCTGATATGTGGCGGGTGGTTCATGGTGCTAATCCAGAATTTAACTTAGGATTCTCAGTACATCGATCAATGCTGAAAGATGGACGTAGAAGATTTTCATGCGTAATTCCACTGTCACATATCTCCGGGTTCTGCAGAAATGTCATAAAGGTTATTTTTGGAGCCAAGCATACAATTGTACTCGTACAAAAGGCTACCGACGATGATGCAATCTGGCGCCCTCTCGGTGATGCTGTTAGAGTAATACTGACAAAAAGTTCACTTTGGATGCCAACAATGATACCATCACTCGCTGAAGAACAACGGCTTCTCTTTTTTATGGACTCAAGGTGGTAAATCAACATTATCATTGTTGACGATGACCACAGATAGTGTTCAAAGTACCATCAATGGTTTATTCACGTGGCAGATAGCGTCACAGCAAGGTGTCTCTGCACCGCAAAATATTTTCATTGCTTTCCAAAATACTGAACGAGTAAAGTCACAAACAAATAGTATAATGATATTTGACAAACTTGGTATTACTGAAGTTTCACTGAGAATAAACAGACATCAAGAACCATCCGACGATATATTATTAAATTTTGATAACAATCATGTGGAACGTGTATATCATCGTTTGATGACATTCATGGGACGTGATCAAAATTCTGGTCTACAAATATCACAATTAGATTTTACAACTCTGTAAGCGATTTATTACTTTTCGCTGAAACATCTGAATTTATTTATACACTCTGTCGTTGATATACACTATCGAGCTCGTGTAGCAAGAAGTGTTATTGCTAATTACAGAGCAATCGCTGTTATACTCTCAGACAAAACAATGCTGCTTGAAGGTGTTGGTGGACGAATGAGAGTCATTGATGCCCCAGTGGAAAACACGTAACTGGATCACTCGTGATCAGTAATTAAATCGATCATGATATTATAATGTCATATCATCATCATGTTAATGTCACTCTGACTCCTGGTCAGATTAAAAAGCTACAATCGGCATTAAAAAAGAATTTTGGAATAAAAATATTGCTGAAATCAGCACAGATCGCATGCAATCCGAAGGATCCAAATAAACTATCACTGACAGAACGTCAACTCAAACACTTCAATGACGCCAAACGATCAGCGACTGGTATTAGACTTAATCTTTCTGCGGGTGCCATTAAAGACATCGCCAAGACGAGTGGTATATTTCCACTTCTTGCAGCTATACCAACGTTGATAGCTGTTGCAGCCCCAGCTGTTGCAAAAGCAGCGGCACTTGGTGCTGTGGAACTGCTGATGAAATGGCATTAAAGAAAGCAACAGGTCACGGACTAAAAACGTCCAAAAAAAGGACGGGGTCTAATACTACCAGAAACCCCTCATTCGTGGTACGTTCAATCCATGAGGGGCTCAGGTCTGAGAATGCCCGGGACTCTTTGCTAAACATGCTTCCCATGTCCAATTTTGATACTGCTAAGCAATTAAGCATCAAAAACTTCAGAGGTGTATTTATGCGTGATCAATTTCCAAAACAACCAAACGGTGTTAAAACCGGTATCATTAATCTCGATGGAAGTTCTGGTACAGGTACTCACTGGTTTACATACGTGGTTGACCCACGTGGAGTTGTTTATTTTGATTCGTATGGGATGACGATACCGAAAGAATTTTTAAAATATGTCCACGGACTTCAAAACACTCCCGTCTGGTATTCAACATTGCCAACACCAGACAATAACTGATCCGCCAATATGTGGCCGTGAAGTACTCCCTGTGCTCGACGCTGTGTCAAGGTCGTTGACATCGTCAGTACCACCGCCTCATAAAGTCGTGCACGAGTATACCACGTCGTCCAACGTTTTAAACAGGTCTTCGTGAATATACAATGATAGATATTTACGGAAGATCTGCTCGGAGTCTTACTCGGGCAAGCCCCAAGGTGACTTATCCAAATATGCAACCCTTGATCAGGTTATGAATGAGCTAGCTAGTCTTTTGCGACTCGCAGATGTGGACCAAAATGAAGTTGTTGTTTTTCAGGATCAGCAAAGACGGTTAAAGACGAGCAATTATTATATATTATTAGATATTATTCTGCGGGTTCCAGGTGCGACCGAAGATAACTTAGTGGTGTTTGCTAAAAATGGTAACATTAAAAACTCGGTAAAATTTAACACACATTGGAGTTTGCTGGACGCATCAGAAGAATTAGAGATATTATGTATGGCGATCTCAAAATGAGCAGAAATACAATTATCAATGTGAGAGAAACAAAATCAGACGATGATGTGGCCAAAAACAATATGTGGACAGCAACAACGCCACGATTAGAACTGAGATCGGTGAGTATGTTGCTAAAACTGGCGATGCAATGACTTGTTCTCTCAATATGTATAATAATAAAATTACTGGTCTAGGAGAACCAGAATCAAGGGATGACGCTGCATCGAAGAAATACGTCGACAATGGTAACATCCCAATGATGACCTTGTTAATGATAATCAATGATGGAATGACCACAGTTAGATCTGAATATGCTAATCATGTAACCGCGTTTGTAAATTTTCGTAGAAACACAAATAGAACCATTAATGATTTTTTGGAAATCCAGTAGTCATCGACATTAAGCTCTCTGACATAAAAAAGATTACCTATGATAAAGTATATACAGAAGCGTCTGGATCAGCAGTATGGACACCACTCGATAAATCCATCAAACATACCGCTAAAGTTACCGGTATGTACAGGTTCCCAGTACTCGGAGTTATAACATTTACAATATTTACCACAATTTCACTGCATTATCCAGTTTACAGATCTTCTGGATCTATGTTAGTGATATTGAACAAAACAACGGAGGAATATGTGTGGCGGAACCCGAAGAAAAAAAAATCCCCGATATGTTTTATTACTGGTGCATTGAATTCGTCGCCAAACTACCACCTACTTAAATTGTTAGCAATTTACATAATGAACGAATCGATTGACGTTCAACGTTTCAGATATGTGCAAGCGTGTTTATGTCAGACCCAACTGAAGATATCATTGATGTGTATACAGTGAAACAAAAACAAAAATACCGCAGGCGCATTGTTGTTACTGACATAACTGGATACTCTGCATCCGCCGTAGTCGCTGAAACAGCAACTATAATCGGATAATTATCAGCCACAGACATAATAGCACCAGCAATAGGGACTGGCGTTGCAATTATAACCGGTTATAACCGGTGCTGCTGGCATTCTTAATGTCATCGCAAAACAGATATCCACGTGAGCGGTTGATATATTACACGATCATACAACGTTGCTATCAGCGGCAACACGCGTACATGCCAAATTATCGTCGCTGATATCATCAGGGCTCAATGATAGAGCAATATTAGATCAGGAATTCGCAGAAATGATTAGGTTTTATCATGAAGCAACTGGAAATCCAAACCCAGCAGAAGGCGCCGCCGTCTCCGACATTTAAAATCAGGACTTAAATAATAATGTCGCAAGAATTGTTAGAACAAATCGTCGCTAATACAACACCACCAACAACTACGATGATATCAGTTCAACCAAGCCGGAGTTTGACATTAGCTTTCCAAAGTCAATTCCAGCCAAAGAAATAGTGTTAACGCAACTACGAGTATATTACAGCTGGCCAAATATTAGATCAAAGTCGTTCGGTGGGTTGCAAGCAAATAATTCATTGGTATTTGCGTATAAAAGTAAACCCAATGGAACCTCCGATTGGCAGGTTGTTTGTATTCCTACAGGGAGTTATCAAATAGAACAGATCAATAGTGAATTCCAACTCAGGATTAAATCTATCACAAGAAAAGAATCCAAGATCGCTATCACAGTTCATGAGCCAACGTTATCGGCGGCGACAGAAATATTGACACCAGATTATGCCGTAGTTATATATCAGTCATCGATTCGAACTGTTAGGATGACCAGAAGTACAACCATCAGCACCTTCAGCACCACCGCAGCCTCAAAGGTCTGATTACGTTTCAGACAAATGAATATTTTTAAACCTTCCAAAGTATCGGAAAAATTTTCCATGGATATCGATAGAAGAACCCAAAAGAATTAATATTGGCGACCCGTCAATAGATCCTGAAAAAGAATATTTTACTGCAAGTGATGGTACAAAGCTTCTGATACCATTTAGAAACTTCTATAATTATGATGATAACTAAAAGCCGCGCGTCGACGAAAAATATATTAATTCATTCTCGGATGCTATTACGCCTGAACACACACGTGTACGTAGCAAACTGCGTCAGTTGTGTCAGTTACATACTAGAATATCCAAACAACGATCTAAAGCAGCAAATCATTGAAACGATACAACATCTAAATAAAATTGTGTCCGACCTCAAATATATCAGTTGGGTTATTATTGAGACAATGATTGCTACTGGAGATGAATTTATCAATATTTTACATCCCTATACAACGACATTTAAACAAGTGTTTCTCAGACACTACACGATCAGAGAAACAGAATTACCAAAATTCATAAAATCAAGATTTAACACCGATTAGTTGACAAAAACCGTCAGTGATATCATCGATGAATATTTTCCACCGATACTAGAATCATGGAGAAAAATATCCCCTCCTCCGAGTATTCTAATCCATAACAATGATCCAGACGGTTGTGGTCGTCATTTATTTAACATGTTATTGTCAATATGCATCAAACATTGCAGTCAATCTGGTGTGTGATGCGATCGATGGTAGTTATCAAGTAGATTGTGAAAAATCCAGACAGGCACAGCAGGGATATATCCTATATTCACTCACTCCTGAAGTTCCACCTGGATTTTTAATTGTGTCAGTATCTGTTAATCGGGTTTATCTGAGATGTCATAATCTGTTATTATCACGGATACATTTCAGACTTACTGACCAGCACGGACATCATATTTGCATTCCTATTTTTTGTCGGAATGCATGAACAGCACAATACACATACATGTACTTAATTCTAACACATTCCTTAATTGTTGTTGTCGGAATGTGTGGACAGCACAATACATATAATTCTAGTAGCATGTTTACAGCATCAAGCTAAGCTATCTACAGCACCAAGATAAGCTATTTACAGCATTATCATGAGGTGGGGGGTTCCTCTTTTTTTCCACCTCATGTACATACCAAGTGATTTTATATTCGACAGAACTTTTAAATTTTGTGCACACCTCACCTCCAAATCAAACCCCGGGGAGTGCAAAATCAGCACCCACCACGTTATTCAACATGATGGGGAGGTGTACTTATCTTTACTTTTTTTTCTTCTTAGGCTGGAGCACCCAATTATTATAAATACGATTTACAAACTGTCGACAAATTTGTGAGTCACGGGATTCGAACGCAACACGTCGAGTATGAAAATCCGCAGCGTTAGCGCTAGACCACTGATCATCCTTACGTTTATATGTTTCAGAAATTATTATAAAGTCATCAATACCTGGAAATCCAAAAATTGCTCACGTGGATTAGATCGAGGGCGTGACTTGTCTGTTTTTCTCTTTTTTCTCTACTATTATCCCTGACAAAGTCCGGGGGGGGGGGGGGGGCAAGGAACCTGACAAAGGCAGAGAAACAAGGATAATGGTTTTCTTTTGTTTTTTTTAAAAATCACAAAAACAACAACAACAACAAAATAATTCAAAATATAAGTGGAAATCGTTATAAAATATAAGCGAGGTTACTCTTTAATCTCTCCACTGGAGGAAGCTTTACTTGACAGAGTTATTTCCCTTAGCAAAACTAAAGAGTATTTTCTCTTCTACTTCATCTTAAAAATCAGGTATGAGATACTTAAATTTGTTATTTTGTTTGTATTTTTTTAAATTTTGATCTGATTATTTCATCTTCGACACGTCGTACCGAAGGTGGGAAAATGCTGAAATATTCGGCAGCCGCATATATCGATTGAAATTCTATTTCTTCCCATATCTCTGTATTTACATATACAACTGGTCTTGCAGATTTATTATGTTTAGCAGTACATCCCAGTTTACAATTCTGACTCTGTGTAATAGCCTGCAAATTATTCAAAGAATTATCGAGTTTTTTGGCCGTTAATATGATCAATCACAAGACCTTTTCCGATTAGACCATGAAAACATTCATACACAAATTTGGAACAGAGATACCTGTTTTCCACAGCATTAAACATGAGATAACCAGCATTATTAATAGAAGCGACTGGTTTTTTTAGTCGTCAGTTCCTAATCACACCAGCACGCGATGCCCACAATTCTTGATGATGGGATGCTTTACAAGTTCATCGGCGTTATTTCCTTGCTCCATTTATGTAGTAAAAATTATTTTTCTAACTTATTATTTTATTACTAGAAAAAGAATATGTGGGATGCTAGTGTGAAAATCTACCGAGATAATCCTGATCGGTTTTTATCCGTTTGGTTATTTCAAACTTCAGAATCTGTGAATTATGATCAGTTTGAACGGCCTAATGGAGATATTTATCAATCTGAGTCCCTCCACTTGGAAATGAAAAATATGGCGTTGAAATACACAAAAGATAATAATAATGCGGAACAATTATTAAGTAACTGTTTTACCATTCAGTCGGTTGCTGCTCATTTTGCTCAGGAGAAAAATTCATGGAAACCGACAAGATCGGAATTTATTGAAGATTTTCAAAAAAGTTGTGTTGAATACAGACACGGCAGATTGTGGAATACTAAATACGATTATAAGGATGTTATCTCAGTTGATATGGTTGTATGTTATTGTCACAGAATAAGGCAATAAATAACTTGGTTTCGCCTTAGAATGATTTGATTATTTTCGTCGTACAAGCGCACAACGTTACCTAGGGTGGATAATTGTTTTTCTAGTTAAGCGACTGAACTAGCATGTATATCGTCGTAGATAGCTTGCGGCGAGAGACCCTAAAACACGGTATGCACGGGCATTTTACCCTTACTAATACTCATTGCCCTGGAGATTTAAAACAAGTTTTTTCTCTAATTGACACATTGGTCTTTTGGATCTTGTCAAGGAGTGTACATTTTCCATTTTTGTTCTACAGCCATAGGGATAAGTGTTAAATTTTTATTTTATTTGATATGTGAAGCATATTCAGTTTTAATGTCGAAGCGTGAAATGTTGTTTTTACCACTACGCGGATTTGAAACGTTGTGAATTTTGAATTGTTACAAGTTGATAGAGTTTAATTTAGTAGCATGTATCTATAGATTTTAATTCCGTACCTGTTATTATGACCAGTTTGGTTTTATTTTAGCTGTGCGTGGGTGTGTGCTGGTATATCAGGCTGTCAGTCTGGCCGTCTGTATGTCTGTATGGGGATGGAAGCAGGTGTGACCATCAAGGCCGTACAAGGACGGAACTGCTGATTTGTAAACTTGTGCTCATGGTGGATCCATGAAGGGTGTGTATGGTCAATACAAGTGTGGGCTAACCCAAGAATTCAGGAGAACTGTGTGGTTTGACAATGGACACGTAAACCAGGTCAAAATGTTTCGTTTGCAAGATATTACAAATATTTATGAGTCATACGTGGTTATGAATTGTACGAGCTGTACAAATGACTGAGTCACGAGTCATGTGTTTGGTACAATTGTTATGTTGATTCAATTATCATATTTGTTTCAATTGATGATGTTGTTTCAGTCGAATACAATTGTTACTTTGATTACATGAGATTATTTGAATCTTACTTTCATTACGTGAGATTATGTGAATCTTACTTTAATTACCTTCATTACATGAGATTATATGAATCTTACTTTCATTACATGAGATTATATGAATCTTACCTTAATTTTTGAATTTATGAATCAGTCTTCCCATTTGTGAATGTTTGTATTAATCAAATTAGTCTTGTGTTTGGAGCGTGAAAGAATCACACTGTATACGTTATAGAGGATATACATATTTTTATCAATTCATTTCATAAACTTCCAACTTTCATCTCATTGTGTTGTGTTGTCATTTAATCCAAGCATCCATTCAGGTCAAATCCTGTTACAATGATTATAAACGGCATTGTGCAAGATTAACAATTGACGATGCTGAGCTCGATTTTATAATTGCTGATACAACGGAGAAAAATATATTTATAAGTCGGAATAATGCTTACTTATCAGATGGAACAAAACTGGGAACAATTGTAAGTTACATCGATGGAGATTCACTGCAGTTTACTAATTTAATATCTTCGATGTTGGCGTATGTTTCAATAAATTTATTATCAATGATAGATTTCCTGGTACCGCAGTTAGAGTTGCAACAGATTCGCTCTATATCAACAAAGAAAATATAGGTTTGTTAGATGATTGTAATATAGGAATTTAAACGCTCCATGGGGCGAGAGGAGAGTTAAAAATACAAAGATACTTAGTTCTTCTGAATCTTCTGATTACGGGTCTGAGGAAACATATTACAAAAATAAACAGATGTCAAAACTTTCATCGGCTCCATTTGTATATGATCCCGTAGTAAGATATAAAACCATTTATCTTAATGGACCCGACGGTTCTGGCAAAACGCGTGCGATAAATTTGTTCAAGGGTTTCGAAGTACTAATATTTTAACTCAACTCCTCGTCTTGCCAGGGAGATGAAAGAACGAGGAGTTAAATCTCATACTTATCACATTTTATTTCGGTGGAAGTGAGATGAGTGGACACTTGAACGAATGGGTGAGAAATATATTCCTAAGATCATTATCTGGGATGAGATATGCACGGTACCTGTGGACGTATTAAAAATGTTTCTCGATTGGTTATTGACTCGGAATACTGCTGTTATCATGTGTTGAGATAATGGTCCACCGCCACCTTTTATGGCTCATCTCCGCATCACTGGTTAAAAGAATTCGTAGATTATTATGAGGAAATACTTGATCATCATAGTGCTATTAATGAATCGCTGAAGGAATTTAAAAAGTTAATAAGACTGCATCCGGATAAGATTCGATGTGAGATAATGCGTAAGGTAATTCCAGAAACAACAAACGACGATTTTGTGGAATTTGTGGAGGCCTGCTGATTTGATGGTTGCAAGTAGAAAGATAATTCGTCATACACTTCAGCATCAATTATTTGTTACATAAAGAAAATTTTCAGATCAACCTGTACCAAAACAAAATATTGATGTTGAGATTCATGGAATTAATGAGAAGCAAAAACTTCTATTAAATGATATTGTTGTTGTTCCTGTTAATATTTTTGAGAGTGCGTTAACGAAGGATAAATCTCCGTGGACTCTAGGATATGCTATAACGATTCACAAGGATTAACTATTTCGGATACTAATGTCTGGATTGTCGATGACCATATCGAATGGTCAAATTTAGTTTATCTAGCAGTGTCGAGTCAGAAGAATGTCTCAGCTACGGAGGTTTATCATAGACTGCGCAATGAATAATAATCAAACTCAAGAAATAAACGACGATATGGTCAAGAAGTTATTAGCTGGTTATCAGCGATCTGACAAATAAAAAATAAAAAAAAAATAAGCGTGACTTTGATCTTGATATTGAATTTTTCATGATGCTGAAACAGAAACAAAATAA
This sequence comes from Megalonaias nervosa, assembly GCA_016617855.1. Taxonomy (NCBI): domain Eukaryota; kingdom Metazoa; phylum Mollusca; class Bivalvia; order Unionida; family Unionidae; genus Megalonaias; species Megalonaias nervosa. The sequence goes on along the minus strand of JAECUM010039672.1, from coordinate 2,561 downwards.
TCAATGTGTTTGTTGTAACACAGTAATGTTGTGGAAGTATTCTAGCAGCAGAGGAGGTGAACAGACCACTTGTCTAAATTGTCATTTGTCTAAAAAATAAAGCTTCCTACCAAAATGAAATCTCAAGGTCGATAACGTTAAACCAAAGCCTCTAACTGCCCAAGAGTTTCTCTAATTGGGTTAGCTCATTTTGTTATTTTATCTTTGACTCTTTGTTTTTATCTTATGGTGTGTTTCGTTTACTCGCCGGGTCACTCAATATTGGTCGTTCACCTCCTCTGCTGCTATAATTAAATCATTGTTATATCAATAATGGTTGGAGAACCACACTCATCTAGATTAGCTCGAGAGCGACTAGAGGCAATTAAAAAATATTTACCTGTTCGTGATTCTGTTAAGCAACAACTACAAGCGCATCAGGAATCTCAAGTTGAATTTGCAGAAGGTGCAGAACAATTATTTAAACCTGTTACAGAAACTACTAAAGGTCTTCTTCCTACGTTAGAGAAGACCGCTGAAGCAACTGGAAAAATAGCAGAAAGAACTAAGAAAACAAAAAAGATTTTACGGTAGCTTCCAGTTGAAATAGCTGCCGCGTTACCACCGGCGAATGAACAATATGATGATGAACAACCGATTGCAGAACAACCAGAATTAATAACAGCTAGAAGTAGAATTAGTTTTTTTAAATAAGTTCTCCGAAACAGGAATTGAAAAAATTAAATCTGTTAAAGACATAGATGAATTAGCTGAACTAGCTGTTAATAGTTATTCAAAACGGAAGGGTTATCTAAAACCCGAATACGGCGGTGAATATATAAATGATGAAAATTGGGAAAAGTGGTTATATCGTGTGTACACTGGTAAAAAACGAATTCGACATAATGATAAAGAATATTCTGTCTATCTTGACAGAATATACAAATATAAATCATCGAAATTACTTCCAGAACAACAAATGGAAGTCGGAATGTTAGAACGAATGATTGAGGAGGAACAAGCAAGGATAACAGAACAAAGACGAGAAGAAGAAAAGAGAATGTTGGAACAAGAAAAAAAACGGAGAAAAAAACAAGAGGAATATGAGAAAAGACAAGAGGAGTTAAAAATATGGCAAGAGAAGCAGGAAGCAGAACGCCAAAGAAAACTAGAAGAACTTAGAGGAAGATTATCTTTATCACCTGGAGATGAAGATTCATTCGGCGCAACTGGAAGTGACCTTACTAATCAGGGAAGTGGTCTTACTACTCCATGTCCAAACAGCGTTCTCTCCGATGTTAATCGACTAGAAATCCTCATTAGAGGAAAACGAGCTGGTAATAATTCCCCAGAAATCATTAATGAAGCAGCTGATATTTGTAAACGATTATTTACAGGCGGTATCATGGATATTAATGTGTATCGGTCTTTCATTAATGAAATCGCCGATGATTACCACAGTGATTAAGTATGTAATTAGATACATTGACTATAATAAGATGATCATACATAATGCTCAACGTAGACCAACTATTGTCAGGGTAATAAATTCACGATTACCAGTATACAAAACGACCTACAGAGATGGACTAGGTGATGTTGTTCAGGGTCTATTTAGAAGGTTAGCCCCAAAAGCAATACTGATTGCAAAGCAACTGGGAATGAAAGCTATTGATGTTGTTCGTGAAAAAGGTATTGGTGCTGTTGGTGATGTTGCTGGTAAAGCATTTTTAGCAATCAAGGATAGACTAGTACGATTAATACGACGAAAACCTCAGCCACCAGTGAAACTGGCCAGCACTGACGTGATGCCCGCAAATATTAGTAAAATAATAAATCAAGCTGCGAATCGAAAACTAGCAGAGTTAGTTGATGTACCACTATCAGAAAAAGAAAAAAAAATATAACCGCTAGTCTAATAGCTGGAAGTGGTCTTCGTGTTAGACGATAATAAATATAATAAAGATGTTCAAACGCATATCTGATCCCGCATTTGACATGGACGCACCAGTTATCAAGGATGAGTCTGTGCGCGATTATCAATATTATTCTTATGACGCACGAATTTCAGACCAGCATGGACGAATTGAACTTCAAGTTCAAGAAACAAGCAGATATTTCTTACCTGCTGAGGCATTTATCGAGATCGAAGGTGAAATTTTAAAAACAGATAATACTGAATACGACGCTGGTGTTGGTGTTGGTTTTGTTAATAATGGCATCATGGCGTTGTTTGACAGCGCTACGCACATGATCGATGGAAAAAATATTGAATCAATTCAAAAAGATGTAGACGTTGCCACGACAATATTGGGTTTAGCAAGATATAGTGACGATTATTCAAGATCAGCTGGTCCGTCAATGATGTTTGTAAAGGACGCTTCTGATCATACAACCAGTATGAAATAGGACAACCAAGAAACTTTGCTAGAAATGCCAACGTGGATGTGCAAAGTATAATTATTAATGTTGACCCAGATTTTAACTTATTATTTAGATCACGTCGAGCAATGTTGCAGGGTGGAAGAAGAGCGTTTTCATGTGCAATTCTACTGTCACATATCTTTAGATTTTGCAGAAAT
>JAECUM010039671.1:15000-21413 GCA_016617855.1 Megalonaias nervosa | reverse complement strand
TGCTCAGTTCAGCTTCCGTATTAAACTGAACGAATGACTGAAATTGATGTGCGCGTGTAGTTAGATATCGTCAAAAATAACATTATCTGTTATCAGAATGTGGTTATCTATTGTCTTTAGCATAGGAGCTTAGTGTGCTTCAATGACACAGTGACTAAATTTTATCATTGGAAGACTAACAATATTGTCAACCTTGTAAATACGTTAATGTTTAATGTTTGTTTATCTGGAAATAAAGACGAAAGGACGTAACTCGATTCCTTAATTTCACTGTGGATGTTTCAATTAGCAGGGTTCATTAAACTGTTACGACTCCATGGTCATAAACCAAGTTACAGAAAGAAGCAAAACAATCTAGTTTTGTAAAACGTAACAAATAATTCAGTTATCAAAGCTATAAAATGAAAATGTAAGAGGAACCTACAGTGTTATGAACTGAAGCTAAAATGATCCTAGCAAGTTATATTCAAGTCCAAAACAATTGAATTTCCCGACTGAACTTCAGATCGTCGAATACACAGGTTTCCCAACAGTCCAGACGTATCAGATGGGATTGTATTGTTGATTGATGTTTGATGCACAAGGTTTCATTTGTAAAACCTCTTCCTCTCAACTGATTTTAGTTGAAATACCTTTTCACTCTTGTTTGAGTGCGTACAAATCTGAAGTTGGTGTAAGTGTGAAGAATCAAATTTCTGTTAAGGCGAATTAGTCATTCTTATCTCTTTCCACGTGCATTATTGTAAGAGGAAAGTGCACGCTATTTCTTACTCCTATAAGGTGAAAAATTGTAACACAATTCTAACAGAGCAGTCAAAAATGCTTACGGTAATGTATTGAAAGAAATACAACAGCGCGGGCTTGTATAATTAAGTCTGATTTTGTCAAGGTCAATTACGAATGGTTCAGAAGCAGTTGTTGGTGATCCAGATAAGACTACTTCTGTAATGATATTAAGATACACAAACGCTTCTCAGTCTTTTGTTGGTAAGTACTTTTCCCCTTTCTGAGACGTCTTCTACTAATAAAAGTTTTCTAATGCATGGAGGAGAATGTGCATATGTTAATGTCCCGCTCCACTGTGTTAATTCATCATAAGACATAATTTCGGCATGGAACAGTGAAAATTGGAGGTGTGACTTCTTTGCATATTCGTGGAGTTCATTGGTTACTAGATAGTGACTTAGCTATAAATAAGGTAGTGGCTAGTCAATTTGTAAATGACAAGCCTTGTATGGATCGGCGATCCAGTTAATCCTATCGAATTAGAAATCCTTGGTTTATATATAGCTTGCGAAGTTACTAAAGCGTGCCAAGCCAAGCTGTTGTGTATAATGTTATGTAACAAGACGATATTCATTTAGCTGACACCTTTATGGGTCATGATTTTAATGCGGCCTCTCTTGCTCCTAGTTTGGATGAATCAGTAAGTATTGATCACAGAGGTATGCTTTTGGCTACACGGTCTCTTAAATTCAATCAGGATGATATAAGACAATAACTGGTTGTCATACACGAAGGAGATCCAGCGACCTATTTGCTTCAGAAGGCAATTAAGGAAACTAATGCCACAAAAGAAGGAAATTGTTACGTCCCGAAGAATGTGGCCCTTATCAGGAAATGGAGGCTACTTAAGGTACTCGCTGGTGATGAGTGATGAGTGGTCAGTAAGTTATCAAATTGCTGTTCAAAATCGTATCGACAGGAAATTCTTAGTCTAGCTCATAAAACGTCATTGTCTGCTCATTTAAGAGTAAATACGCTTTTTTCCACAAGATCTTAAACCACTCTTAAAGGTCGAAAGTTGAAAGAGATGTTTCTAAATTTTGTAGGTTTTGTCATAACGGCAGGAAGATACCAAAAGTTAATCTGTCACCTATTCCTGGATTTGACGAACCATTTAGTACAAACATGGTAGATTGTGTCGGCCCTTTACCTAAGGCCAAGTTAGGCAACCAATACGTCTTGACGATTATGTTTGCGTTCTCAAGTTTACAGGATCATATCTCGCTGAGGCATATTTAAACTTATACCCTCATGGAAACTTAATCTTATTTGGCTAAGCTAAATACGGGAGGGGGGTCTCATTCGAAATGCAATATTTTAAGTAATTTGAGTAGAAAAAATAGAACGTCTACATTTATGCGGGAAGGCAGTAAGTTCTTATCTCGGTGGGTGTAACAATTATTATATTGCTATAAATTGTCCAAGGGTAGGGTGCCTGGAAGTTTGAGGGGCAATGAGCCTTACAAGGTACATAAAGAATTTATATGATTGAATCATGCACTTCTTGAAAGCTTAATGTGCTTGTCTCAGTCTCATGCCATTCTCGTAATATGAGTTTGTGATTATTTGTGTGACTTTATTTGCTTCATACATTTCGATTCCTTGTTGATTTTGGAAGATAATGTTTTGCATTCATTTGTTTTGAATGTTATATGACTCATTTATTCTAAGAAATTTATACATTTTCTCATTGATAGGAATATTGCGAGAATTGTTCAAATTCATTAATTTATATGTAATGCGGCTCATGTAGGCTAAGAATTGATATTACCATGTTTCGAAATGTTAAGCCCATGAAATGCTAGTTGGCAAATATTGTAGTTAAATCGTGAGTTGAATTTCGTGATTCATCTGTATAATTAAGATGTTCATTACTTTAACCTAGAATCGTTGGTATTAAGAGCACATGCCGGTAGACAGTTACTCTAGTTAGTGATTTATTGTCCACAGCTTGCTGCAGAGATAAAAAATATACTTATATCTCTCACGTACTTCCTCGGATGCCTGTGCATCCGTCCAATACTGTTTCAATAAGGCCATGAGTCCACTTACTGTCCTTCCGTAAACTAATTAAAAAGGAGAATATCCTAAACTGGCCTGTGGTAGTTTGTGGTACACAACAAATATACGGAAGGTATCAATCCCAATCCTTGGGTCAAACTTTACAAAGCTTTATCAGAGCTTGCATCAGAGTCCCATTAAAACGCTCTACCAGACCTTTACACTGCGGGTGATAAGGAGTGATAGCCTGTGGCCTAATGGTAGGTAGTCAGTTTACTTCGTCCATCACCTGATTCATAAACTGCGTCACCTGGTCAGTTAATATCTACTCAGGAACATCAAGTCTCGACCAAACTCCCGACAAAGCCTCAGCATGAATAACTAAGTCAATGCTCTGTAACGCAATGTCCTCCGGGTATCGGGTGGCATAATCAACTATCTTTAATAAATAACGATTAACACTTACCTACGACGGCTTTATCAGACCTGTCATATCCATCGCACCGTCGAGAAAGAATCATCAAACAGTTGGGTGATTCCTAGTGGCATTGCTGCTCACTTAGTTCTCGGCATAATAATCTCATTACACGTATCGGGCCCTATCCTGGAATACCGATACAATATATCTCGTTATAAAGCAAACGTTACCTCGCCGTCAGGCAATTTCTCTACTAACCCTTACTTTGCGTTCCTGCGTACAATGTTGAAGTTTTCTAAACTTGCCAGGTAACAAATTGTCTATAGGCAACGTACCTTGGGTCTTCCCCGTCCCACGGAAACGATTGAGGCTGGAATTACTGAACATTGACCTCCCACCGCTTAGACCATTCCTTCTTTGGGGTGTCCCCTTAGTGGCCTTCCTAGATTCGCTAATGCAAGGCCGGTCCATGCCACTCAAGGTGGGTGGACGCACTTTCGCAACCATCGACCATCACACATATCTTCCAAGGTTGACAACTCACGCTTCGCTAAGATCACGATTAAATCCTTACGAAACGTACTTAAAACGTGCTCTTTCAAAATTTCCTCGAGTGTAAACACATCCATTAGCGTCAGTTGCACATATTTATGAAAAGAATTCCCGTGCGTACATGAAATTGCGCGTGCGTTTCAGTGGTTTTTTTTTTTGACAATTCTCTGAAGAGCTTTCATAAGCTTTCAGCCGACGGCTCACAGAGCCGTATTAGCGCTTTCTTCAGGGCTTTGTAGTCGTCTACGTCGTTCGGTGGCATATTACAGCAACCGTCATTCGCGGTTTCCTGTAAAAATGCTGAAACGTTGACCCACTGTCTTTTGGGTATCTGATGAACCAGTGCCAACTTTTCGAACTCCGTCAAAAAGTTGTCAATGAGTTCGTCCTTGTCGGTGAACATAGGAAGGGTGTCTGTATTGGTGGTCCGTCTTCAGTTCGCCAAATATGCATCTTGAACGTTCATTCATGTCTTCATCTTTCTTGACGTGGATTTCGATTGCCAGCCTCTCCGTTGTTGACTAATTTTCTTGTTAGCCTTGCTCTTTCTCGGCTTGCAATCTGGCTATCTTCATCTCCTCTTCCTTTCGTCGCTAGCTGCTTGCTCTTTTCCTTCTTTCGCTCCGTCGCTTGTTGTTCATGTGTTCTCCAACACCTCTTTCCACAAACTCAGATAACTGGTATTCTTTGCTGCCTAACCCGTCCTTCCAAATGGACTTCAGTTTCCAACTAACTGTCGCCATCATGGTCTACTTGTACTGTGTCACAAGAACTACGTTTTCTACCACCACTTTAGTGTTACTGCCCATCTGAAAAATCGTTCCACACGTATTTCCTATTTCTGGAATGGCACTACATGTGAACGCACTTAAACATGACTATCAGACTATCAATAAACGGACGGACTAGAGCCTGAATTTCCAAACAAAATTCATCAAAACGCCCACACACCAAAACAAGGTGTAATTGCTATTGCGGGCTTACCTAATTAACTCTTCTCTCAAGTGAAGACAGAAACAATTACCCCTTCCCCCGAATTCTACAAATAGAGATTACGTCTGTTTCTCTCCCAAGGTACTGAATGATCGCATATGTGCGTGACTCAGTATCTTCCAATGCTATCATCACAGCATGAAAAGAAATGGCAAGAAATGTGCATGCACTGAAGAAATAAAATGAGCCGACAATGGATCGATTCGCTCTAACTGATATTTCTTAACAAGCAGCATACACATTATCAATGTTTGGACATTTGAATGATACATTTTCTTAGACATAATTACCAAGTTTATAAACATGCAATTAGCCTTTCATTTTATACCGATAAGACAAGTTTATCATGAAATCGAATGAACTATCGAACTCAATCGCCTAGCATGCCTGCATAATCCGGTTTCATGTAGATCCCTAAAATTTCAAAGTCTGCGACTGGTTAGAGTCGACTTATTTCTTTTTCTCTCTTCCCTCTCTCCAGCTACTTTTGGGTCATCAATTGAAATATGGTCGTAGCCTTCCTGATCGCAATGTACAGGTGCATGTAGGGATCTATTTCCCTTTAAACAAAATAAAATGCGCAACTTAAATCATTATCACAGTTTATTTTTTCCTTCTGGGATCGAACACTATCCCTCTCTTGTTACCTCAGATACCGTAATATCGTAATTCAACGGAAACTAAGGCTAACACGGTCAGTTTGTAGCCTGACAGCTGATCACAAATAAGTATAGAAGATTAATGTATCTCACCAAACGCTGTTCAGTATTCCTAACTGAACTGTAACATGATCTAGGCCTCTGAATAAACCATGGCGCCCTGTTGCGACCTATTAATCATTAACTGGACTAAATGTCAAACGGCATGCGCTCTTAATGCCAATACAATCGATCATGGGTTAGCATGATTCACACCTTAATTTTAAGGATGAATTAACGAAATTAACTATGTTTTAACTACAATATTTGCTAACCAGCAGTTACTGAGCATAACAATTCCAGACATAATAATATCAATGCATTTCCTACACAATTCGCATTACATATAAATGAATGAATTTGAGCAATTTTCTCTTGCCTTCCCGCGTAAACTTAGACTGTCAAAGTTTTAGATGCAAATTACCCGAAACGTTGAATTTCGTCTGGGAAACACTCCCCTCCCTTTTTTGGCTTAGTCAATCAGGATTTAGTTTATCTAACCACCAAAATTTAACATACGTCTATCCACGTATGAGTAATACCTCATACTTCCGTGCTTTGTAAATAAATCTGTTACCGGAAAGTTTCACATCATATCACTTATTTCAACTGGCACTAAACATGTCTCTGCACCGTTTCACCTCTATCATAGTTTCCAATACATATACCCCCAGTACCCCTTGTTTATCCATCTGTCTGACCTTTATCATACGGATGCGAGGGGCGACAGGTTCGAATCCTGGCGAGTCATGACAAAGGCTTATAAAAATGGTACTAGCAACAACCTCTCATTCAACTCAGCATTAAGAAGTGTAAGGATAATGTGACTGCTTGCAACATGATGCCACATGTCTGCGGCATGTCGCCACCATGCAGGTCATTACTCTAAACTGCACACTGTAGGTATCGTAGCGAGATGACTACAATTGTTAAAGCTTCGTAAAAAATCCAAATCACAAACACAG
>JAECUM010039671.1:0-12500 GCA_016617855.1 Megalonaias nervosa | reverse complement strand
ACCAATCATTCTAATACGTTGCCTATAAATGTAATGTAACGTTACTTCGGCCTATGTAAGATTGTCTATCTGTATCATAAATGCATAGCTGGAAGCCTAGTGTAAAACCGTATACGTAAGGTATTAGCCAATGATAAACTGGAAACTAATTGATTATGTGTATATTATCATATCACCAAGACAACCACTCCCATCACTAACCTCTTAATTTTAAACGCCTAGCGAGGCACCTGCAAATATCACCTTTTATAAGTCGTTCGGATAACTCGGCCGGGGGTTTATCAACAACCTGTTTATCTACCTTGTTATTTGCATATCTGTATATTTTTTTTATTTCTTCTTTCAGTTTTCATTGTGCATTGTATATATATCAGGACGTTATGACGTTATGACTACACCCGAGAGTAGAGATCCTATTTACCTGACCCTTGCCTACATAATAATGTTTATTTTACTGCTAGGAACATCCAGAGTCATGTACCTTCCTGATGTTATTACGGCATAAGAATCGTATTCACCTAATTTAGTAGCAACTCCACTACGTGTCCCTCTTACTTCGATATCAGCTGGAGAATTTAATGCGTTTCTTATGCTTGGAAACATCGAAATGAAGTATCCATTGTATGTATTTTAACACTTCTGCATCAGCATATTAAAAGCTCTGGAATAATTTCTCGGCATTAAAATTCCATTCGAGTTATCGATCGGGATAGTGCTTGATGTTTACTCGAACATTTTGTTTAGTTCTAGTGCAACTTTTTAAACCTTTCGGTTGTTTCCAGTGCGATCAACACGTTTATATGATAATTGAAAAGCCATGAAGACATGCCATGGAGATTCAGAACCCGCATCGGGGCCTACTACCAGGTATTATATGAATGTACTGTGGTAGAATATTGAATTGTTCGACATAAAGTTTCTTTATAAACTTTACCATCAGTGATTACATCTCGAGCGCTCGTGTTGTCAAGGGTGTTATCGTAGGCATACACATAGTAATCGACGTTAAGATAAATTGTCGTCGTCAACAAACGCAGCCGATTTGTGTGTATATAGAGCCGAAGAAGCACTCTCTAGTAACAAGGTATACTTGACACTTCTAAATATAGCTATGATATCTCTGTAACAACTAAAGATACTACTAAAAAGTTGACATATACAAATTGCTAGTATTTGTCATAGCTGTTAGCGCTTTAAAACCAAGAATGTACTTTGGATTTTTTGTAAATGAGACGTTTGCTCTGAACTTAGCTCCGATTAATTCAGCACCATTGGCAAGATTAGCCGTCGGGAATATATGATCGTTGGCAGCATATTCTTTGCTTACTGTAGACCCAATGCCAGTATATCTGAACCAGGTCCTATTGTAGACAGAGAGCTGCTGTAATCATCGCTAAGCACTATCATGTTTATGACTGTGTTTGCCGGAGGTAAAACCTCGCTAATGTGTTAAACGGTCTGGTTGTTGTTCTTTTGTTCTATATGCTGTTTTACATAAGCTCCAATCGTTGTTCGGAAGCGTTATATGCGTCCCAGCTGCTACATTACCTAGTGTTACTGCACTGGTTTGTATTTTGCCACGTACGTCGAGAAAAGCCTTGTGCGGAAGAAGATAAATATCTTCATCTTGATGTTATATTTTACTGTGTTAAGGTTAATGATGGGACTATCTTGGAACCCGACATACTCGTATTCGGCCGTTGATTCCTCTATTTACGTAACTTCATAAACTTTGAAATACTTGGGCGTAAATCGAGAATCCCTTTTCATACAACAATATTAAACAAAGGATATGACGCGGTTACCAAGTCATCGATCAATTAATATAATCGTTTTAACCCGTAACCTACCAACAGATTTGATAATAGCTTTCTATCAATCGGCGACTTTCTCTTTACACTGAGATAGGATAAAATCTGATTAAACAGAGCTAATAATATATTCTTAGTCGGCATGATCAACACACATTCTGCTTCACGAGCTGGTGCTTGATTTTATCTCATATTGTTTGTCCTACAATACTACCAATACCTCTGGAAGCTCACACTGCAAAAGCTTGCTACTAGCATCAAAATCTATCGGTGCGTCGTGTGTGGCTAACCCCGATTACTACGATGATAAAAATCTACCTTTTATATGTTTCAGTGTCTTCGGCATGGTAGATCACACGTCTCGTAACAACGCGTTCTCAGGACTGATTCGATAACCACATAGTTATTTTCAATATATGATAAGAATTATTGATAGGATATTAAATTAAGTAGACTGTCCCACGTGAAACAGATATCCTGGTGTAATGTTTTAAGACGTAGAATAGACTACGTTACTACTCGAACCCGGTATACCCTATTGAACCGTAAGCTAATCAACACATCCTTGATTGCCATATCTATAGGACTATATCATGTAACCAATCAGCTGTGCCTAAAGACGAATCAAATCACATTATCGTTCCCATGCTATCATCGATGGTGCAATCGACTCCGTAATCACCTTTCATTGTCATTTTCTTTCTCCGCGTGGAATAATTAAGCACAATATTGGATAGGACATGGATAAAAGTGCATCTCTGGAAACTACATTAAAGTTTGCAAAGAACAATGTAGGTGAAAATGTAACATCTTAGAGAAAAGTGTAATCTGAGAGATAAATGTCCTTATATTGTCCGAAGTAATTATGTTCGTGTGTTCTTTACTGAGGGTCTTTTTTGGCCTTCCTTTAAACTGAGTGCACTGATGAATCTTGTAATGTTGCCATCTTATCTGCACCTTCACTGAATTATTACATTCGTTCACATTCATTATTTAGGATGGTTTGGAGAGTGGGTCTCTGTAGCTATACTACATGGACTGCTTACAAATTATTGGAATCATAGAGAATAAAACAGTCATAGGAATTTATTCAAAAGCTGAAGGAGCAATATCGTTCGGATCCAATAGCAATAGTCATGCACAGTGTCTTATTCCAGGACGAATGACGATACACGGAGGATTATACACGGTGGCGAATTATATGCACAGTCTAATCAAACAGCGCATACAAGAGGATAGACCTAATCACTCCACCAGTTCTTCCCACGTCTTACAAAAGGACGCGTTCATTAAGTTCTAGTGAAAGAAGTATAACACCACCAAAAAGGCTTGCTCCAAAAATTTTCCTCTTCATCTGTTACGTTTTATTTTTTTTTGTTTGTCCTTTATGTTGTTCGTTTTAGTGTGGATCCTTAATCAAAATGATGTTTCAATTAAATTTGCGATTTATCAATGTATGGGTATATTCGTCTTACAGAAAAGTGACTACGTTAAATTAGTATTCCTTTATACCTGTACTATACAAATCAAACTATGGTCGATTACCTTAATCAATTAGCGGATACTAACTTATTTATTTATCTTGATCAGTTTTCATCTTATATAAGGTTGAGTAAATATGTTAGTTTCGTTTCTGTTCAGAGCAGTTACTTCGATATTTGCCGTTTTATCTCTACTTGAACAAAGCTCTATAAACCACATGGAAAGGGAACTTTGTCATATTATGTTGGATACTTCAGTATTGAAATATAAACTCAAAATATTGCAATTTAATACAACAATAATGTTATTCTACTTTGATCCAGCTAGGCAGCAAACAAGTAGTCTCGTGCGACATATGCCTGTCTCGTGAAATAAAAGGAGACAAAAATCCCTACACGGTTAATATTGGTATATTAGCTTCTTTAATAAAATAAGCTACAAACATGACAATAATTTATGGTGCAACATTCACTGGGCGATCCAATGACTATTTAAGATATACAACGGGTGAGCATATCTGAAAATATCCTTATTTGATGACAATATTTGGAGTGACATTGGTACGGAAGTATATTTTAGCAGGTCTTAAATTGCATAAATTTATTTATATACATTTTGGAATTTGTTGTAAATTGATGTTTAAAACAGGTCACATTCAATTCAATATAACTGATGGTTACAAAGTATATTGTTTATATTTTATTCTGATTGTAGGTAGTTGCTGATTCTAGTTAGCTTCCAACAACGATCCTGGTTTTCCCACTTTTTTCTCTTTTCCACATTGCCGGCCAAATTGATAAAGGCGTAACTGTTTTTCAATGAATACAATTTTTTTCTAAATTAAACTAAGTATGTTCTTTTATTGGTCAGTATTTCAGTCCATTTGTTATTCGTAATAATTAGCGTCTCACCTAAAACATCACCTAAAAGTATCATATACATTTTGTTTTACTACAGGTATGTTACCATACCAAGACAAATTTCACAAACATATACGAATTCTAGAATTCGATGTCAAACTCTTTCTGCAGATCATGTCCTAAAATAATACGTTGCTGAGATGCATAAGATAAACATTATCTAAATGAATTTTAAATAAACTGTGTGAGTCACTTAAACTAGTAATTTCTTAAGATGTTTGAGACGGTTAAAACGAAGTATTTTTAAATCAGCAGATGGCCATAAAACACAATTACTTTTACTATATATTCTCTACATTTGTTTGCCAGCACTGAACTTTCCACTGTGTGACAATCAATAAAATCATACGTTGATCTAAAATACCTTCAAAGATGATTTCACGGTAAAGTTCTTGTCAAAGGTTCACCGGCATTTTTTTGAAAGGCTTGACTGTAAAAAAAACAACGTGCAATGGAACACAGATTTCACTTCCGGATCATCACCAAGACCTTATTACTCAGTGTACACTCTCGCCGAAACACACACAGACAACTACACCCTAAGCTCAATATTCTAACGCATAAACAATTGCCTTTAAATCCATACCAAGAATGCCTAAATCTAACTCTTGTATCACCACCAAACGGAGACAGGAAAAAAATGCTTCTAAAAATAGACTGGAACTACATTCGTGGGTACTGAACTGAAACGTGACCTGATTCCAGATAGCAAGTTGGCGCAGTCCCTATTACGTAATAAGAATAGCCAATGTATTGTATAGGCGCCTAAACAAAGGATGTTTTAATTTGCATCTGAAAATTAAAGGTTTCTTTTATATGTTAGAATAACGACCATACACGGTTGTGGTTGTTTTGTTCATTTATCAGCATTCGCCCAATCCTTCCGGTGTGATGATACTGTCAAGTTTTGAATTCCGGATTCAAATGACGTGATGACTTTTGTGAACTTTGATACCATACGTAATTACACCGAACAACCCACAAAGAAACAAAATGTGGATGATGAGTGTGACATGACATGTGCTGCTACACTATTTTTAGTAAATGAAGTAATGCATTCACCTCTGTATTTACAAATCGTTTATGACAAAATCGACAGGTATGCTGTTATACAATGTTTAAACAAAGGATTGTCAACGCATTTACTTGATCACATGATCGTGTTTCATCGATGTTTCAGATTGTCTTTAACCACAGTAAAAATCTGTTAATCTATTCATTACAATATAATTCCCTTGGTAGCGGCTCATAAAATAAACTGTGTGTATTCACACAAACGGTCAAAAATAAAGTATGTGCACATGAGCGCTGCAATTTTTTTAAAGTGAAGCATCTAGTATTCGAAACAAAGATAAACTTAATAATTATGTTTAATTTAATAATAATGTATCATTTAATGACATAATGTATTTCTGTTGTTAGAGTGTTTTCAACAGGATAATGATTTAATTGTATACACTAGGTATGCATGTTGCATTTCAAAATAATCCAGTTACCCGTATATTGCAAACTGGATGTAAAAACCAACACTGAGATCAGTGTGACAAATATTTGTAAATCTTTGTCATCCGTAATCAAACTTAATGGCAAGCATGATATTTTGCATGTGCTAGATTTCTACACGAAGTCAGATGTACGGTCCTTTTCATCGTCTCATCAAGTTTTGAAACTGATACCCTTATTTAGCAGGGGTTTTTTTTTCTTGTATCGTTTAAGTCATAATTAACCTATACATTAAATTTGGTAAACTACGAATCACAAATTTCTTCGATATCAATACGCATGAAGTATATAAACCTAGTTACCTTTTATACAAGTCAAAACTTACACAAATGGACACAAAACATAGAATACTTTTATATAACTGATAGGTGATAAATGGCTATGTAAATTAAGTACATGAATACATTCGCCAAGAAATACACTATTCGGGTAGTCTCAATATGTAAACAAATCTACACAATTATGGGCGTTGTGGTAATATTCAATTAACATAAAAAGTTACATGAAGGTCATAATTATATTTAATCAAAATAATTAAACCAGGAACACCTGTTGGAAGCAGATGCTCACTGTATTAGCATGTGTATATCCGACTGCAGTGTAAATAAGTACACTGAGGCATTGTTTGGTTGATGATTTTATCTCAACGTCTGTTCCTCTTTACACGTTAAGCAATTAACTACATAAAGCTGATATAATTATTATCACAATGCAAACTAACAACGTTTAAAGGAGACAGACGCTTTACTACATCGTTTATAATCGCGTGCTTAGCATACTTCACATATACATCCAACTTTGATTCCTTTTAAAGATAGCTCCTTAAATAGTATCAAATATGTTTAAGTCTGATGTACAGCTACCTTGATCATGATTTTCGGGTCAACAAACATTTGCCGTCCAATATTTTATTTTGTCTCCATCTTAATCACTTTACATATTAAACCATCGTTACCAAAATGACATAGCCTTTCAATGCTGACGTTTGTATTCAAAATATGCCGTTGAATAAACAGACTTACATGTTGTTTACATGAAAACACTTTAGCAAAAAATTTGATCTATGTTCACTTTTCTAAATGACATTCGTTTTAATTTCTGTGACGTATCTATATGTAACCTGCACGTAAAATTAAATCTTGTGAGCTTTATGGTAAAAATAATAAAACCTTTGCAATCAGTCATTGGTAGCATGGTGTTGTATGTTCTCGACATGTACATTGTCGGACAACTCGTACTATCAAGTCGTCAATTTTGAAGCTAGTCCCATGTACATAACAAGTTTACCTCACATAATATTGGTAATAATTTACCTATATGTCTATTTTATTTTGTATCTTATATCTTTGATATCATTAATTATGAGATACATACAGTTAGTTTCAACTTCATTAAACGTCCAGTCATATGTAAATGGTACGAAAAATACGTTAAGAGTATAAACAGTTCTACAGCCGTTTTGTGGAATAAAAATAGCATGGTGGAGCTAACCAAATACCGTGTATTATCTTGTCAATGTAAGAAAGAACACTCGAACACAGGATTATATGTTACAGTCAGAAGTGCGTTTATGTCATACATTGTTACATATCACAAAAAGCTCAAATTGCAGTGATGACATTCAAGCTAGGTACAAACAATTCTTAAGGGAGAATGCAATTTGGATATATATATATATATATATATATATGTTGGAGTCGTATCTGTTTCTTTTAATCTGCCACACCTAGCCATGTATTCATATAGGTAGATACTTTCCTCAAAACATTTAAGCTGCATTTTTGTAAACTGTTATAATTTATTAGCAGAATCTGTATCAATGAATGACTGAGCATACTGTTCCATAGAGTATATCAATAATTTAAAGCTGCCTACAATCCCATTGCTCTTTCAACTGCTATCAATGTTTGTTTCTTTCATGAACGTATCAAGTACGAAATTATTGTTGCATGAAAAATGCAGTTATTTGTTTATGGCTTCCACCTTTTGTTAGTGCTTATTTGCGCTGAATGTCACATCCAAATGCGCAATGAATGAATAATCTTATACACTTATACACTCTTATTCAATATTTGCATTGCTTCCCCAATAAGCTGTGCCTTGCATCACCTACTAAATGATCATGGTCGCGAACTTTATTTTCATTTATTCCTTCTTGCAAATATAATGCTCGTTTTGATTGTCCATATCGTACGGTACATTTTAATTCGTCCTTCAGTGCTGTCCCTCTATGCCACACTTTGCATATCTGGTTCGATGGTAATTTCAGTCACAATAAGTTTCACGCGGAACGATTCGAAACAATAAAATCTCTTATCTATGCAGTCATTATCATCACCAGGTGCCTTACATGGCAGCATGTCCTTTTCTCTGATTTGTTCTAATCGATTTGAAGTAGTTTTCTTCAGTTTCCAGTTTTACTACTTTGCTTTCCATACCCACACTTTCTATTATTTCACACATATGTACGCATTTCATTGTCAGATTATCCATTCTGCTCGTTACCGTACATCGTTTAATGGGAACGATGGTGCATGGAGTTATCGGAAATATGTGTGATCCATCTAGTTAAGGCACGCGTTGTTGAACGTATCTTGCACTGCAAATATAAACCAGAATGGCAGAATCGAGGAGAACCCAGATTAAAGTCCATGGTGAGTCTAAGCAGGGAGTCCGTTGGAGAAGAGGATTTATATGTGATTGGACGGCAAAAGCATGTTGTTTCAGTTCAGACTTGAGCACCTTATACCTTCAACGCGTAAGAACTTGCGGATATAAATATACGAGTCATTTTTACTGGACGTTTTTAATACTAACATCTTTTTTCGATGAAGCACTCACTCCAATCATATGTCAATCACTGATCAAGTGTGTTGACAGTCTATTGCAACCTCTCAGAGAAGATATTTTGTTTCCATTTCAATACATGGTGTTTTTAACACAAATGGTGAGATTCTCAATACAGTTGACGACATGAACATACTTTGTTTTACAGACATTCATCTAGGAATCAATCTGACCACAACGATTATCTATATAGATTATTACAATTGACCATATCGGTCCGGAAAATCACAACATAGCTAAAGTACTTTTATTTAAAGCATAAAATCATTATGATGCAGCCAAGACACATACCTTGAGGAACTTTTTGATGAACATATTAAGAGTAAAATTTTGATGTATACCATGAATATGCTTATTTGTATTATATTATTTGTCCGAGCCTGACTAGATGGAAATACCCTATTTATTCTTGTTAGTAACTGGAACGTGGATTTATTTGTGGGATTCGTTCTTACGTTATCACTATCGAGGCTTCGATGAGTGATCATAATTCCAAATTTGTTATTATTTACATACATGGTAACGTACTTCTTACGTTTAAGAAACATGTTTGAATTTAAAATATCAAGAAATATCATCGCACAAATTACAATAGATTGCCAGAAAATATCGATATAAATGCGACTTAAAACGTTAACACACTGCCGCAAATTTAATATTAACAATAAATACGAAAAGTAGGTTTCTACACGCATTAATGCAACTCAGTTACGTCTTTAAAATTATTAGGTTTCTGTCCATAGACTTCACGTGTCAATCCTCTATTTCTAAATAATTTGTTCTACACATGTACCTGTATTATATTTTTGTGCGTGTTTGACGAATACGGCGCAATAATTTAAAGTGGAAGGCGGCATGCAGCGAAAAGATAATGGAATAGGTCCTAACAAAATCGCACTACATGTATAAGAATTGTAAAATGTTGCACGTGAAGAAAGAACGAAACGCATTTAGACGGAAAACTGAAACAGTTGGAGAGAATGTTAGATAAACCATCGAAAGAATTAATGCAATGGTCAATGCAATATCATCGTATTGCGAAAGGCTGCAGCAACTGTTTAAAGAAATGCGATAAAGTTAGCTGCTAGAGCCACTCTAGCTAAGCAATTAAATATATTTGTGAAAGGTTTTCGTAGTGGTTGGTGTATAAGGTGCGGATGTATCAGGATGTTCAGATGATTCGTTTATTTCTAAACTTTAAAATGCTTAAACTATTTTCGTTGTCATTTGCCTGAGATATCCAAAGGAGCAGCATCAGTGTGTTAGGTTTTGGTTGAGTTTCAAGTTTTAAATACAGATGGATTGGCTGTTTCGTATTATGTTATCCATATCCACGAGAAACCCGTTTTTGATTCGCCTCATTTTTTCCTTCCGTTAGTCTCATCCGATATAACCCCATTGTTCACGTGGATGTCATGCACATATTGCATCTCTGGCATTTTGTGTTTCGTGTCTCGTTTATTTTCCTTGAAATATTAACTGGAATTTCAGCAGCATGTGGTCGGTTTTGCGAATCAAGCAGGATATCTAATCTTGAACTCAACCTCACAAATTATACACTGGATGATATTTTACCCAGGATACTTTATCTATGGCGCCATTAACAAGTATGTAGGCGACTCACCGATATCACCACCGGCTGTTTGCGCGCTTTTTTACCGCATCGTGCAGATATACTGTTGATCGCGCGTCTTGGATAACAGGGTATTATTGTTAGGGGATTGCTTGTCTGGATGAAGTTTTACATGAAGCACGATATGAACTCATACTTATTAATGAATATATCAGTGTTCAACGTAAACTTAACTGACTTTTCAGCGACACGAGAGACAATCCCAATTAAACAGAACCAGCGCTGCCAAATTTGATCCGTGGGATTATTATACAGGTATTAGGATCTGGTAAAACTAAACTGTTGCTAAACCTGGTAACCATAATGTTGAATGGGATAAGTTTTATTTAGTTGCACAATTCGATAATGATCATCGTTTGTACGATTTTATTAAGGATTTTAATAGCATGACAAACGAAAACAAACTCAAGCCGACCAACGCGGTTGAATTTATCACAAATATCAGCGAAGACCCATCGGTTGATGAGCTTGATGAACATTTTAAGAATTTAGTGGTTTACGATGATGTTATGGTGGATAAGCAGAAAAACCCCTCATGAATGTTGCGAGGGAGGCGCAAAACACCAACGTAATTTATCTCAAACAAGGAATTGGATCTCTTAAAAACGATTGCCAGATCCATATGGCTATTGGGCTGAAGGCGACGATGCTGCTCAGATTTCACAATAATACAGATATGGTTCGTTCTAAGTTGTGCCCATCTTGTAAGCTAAAAATTATATTAATCTGGTACAAGCAACCTCTCTCATTCTTTCGTTAGAAAGGAACATGTATTTAATACTGCGTAAATGGCAGCGTTTCTTTACCATCTTGGTAATATTGTTACAAAATGACTCCAACAATCATTTATTTTGTCAAGGTGTGCATTCATATATGAACAATATAAATTCCTATTTGTCAAATACATTCACCTTTTATTTAAGACAAAATGATATTTTAAAATATTGTCCATTTTTCATCTATGCCCATACACTCAAAATACATTAATCTTATAATATGAATTATTTATCTTTTTAAAACACGCGAAAACATGCGCAAAGTTAGGACATAATTCATAACAATTAGGACATGTAGAGAAAGAATACAGCAAAAGTCATTCTATATCACTTTGTCTTTACCCAAGTGCTAATGATTATTTTTCCATGTCAGCAGAAACATTAACGGGATTTGCGGCTTCACGTACGTGAACATCTAGGCTGCAGCTAACGTTAAGTTCATAGCAGAGAAAATATGAGGACTGACAATACACTCATTTCAAAGTAATTGAAACTAATCATATCCATTGTAAGGACTAGTGAAACTGATGCTGATTAGAAATCCGATATGACCACCACAGAAGCCATCTTTATAGCCTTCTTATTCCTACCCTCTTAAATTGATGGTAATCTCATCGTGTATTTCTTCACATATTTACTTCTTCCAATCTCTAGTTGGTCATGAACGTGTGTTGCCTTTTTGCAACATTAGAAGTCAAATCAACATCGGGTTACCATCATTGAACTATTTATCATATCTAGTTGGTCCTGCTTACAAATAGTGCCGGTTGCACCTCAATGAACATCCTGTCACTAATTATCTTTAATCGATGGTCATATTATCATACGGTTTTGCAAACAATGGATACTCATATCATCATGGGGTTTTTGAAAATGAAATAATTGAGAAAGTGCTTAATTTGTCCTAAATGAAAACGGTACCGACGCTATATTAAATAAGGATGTCGTAGTGGGTAATTTAAAAATCTTTTTTGCTGAAGAAAACAAGAGATGATTTCAACACTCTGTAGTTCAAAGGGAATAAATGGTGTTATCTTGAAGTTCTGGAAATACTTTTCGGACATCAGAGAGTCAATCCCTTCTCTGGACTCCTTCTTATCTTTACTCCGTGTTTCTGCAGTGAACAATTCGAAAAATATAAGGTAACAAGAGAATTTAGAGTTTCACCTTAGTATACTGTTTATCAAACAGCGTAATTATATATAATGCATCTATTTTAAATATTTTAAATGTAATATTATTTAGGCTGGTTCTAAAATTGAAACTTATTATATCTGTCTGTTCATATCTATATTTAATGTATATTTTGTGCTTGGTTTTGTCCGTGATTGAGGGAAGAACTTTGGTCTACATGCCTTTTTGTCTTGTCTGAGGTTTGTGTCATTTTATTTAAAGATGTTTACTTATATTTGACTTCAAGGCCTAACCTTATTTACATAAATGTTCAAGAAGCAAACTTGCTTTATATATAAGGCGGTAAAAAAAAGTTATTCACTCCCGTTTTACGTTCAGTTAATATAATCATTTA
>JAECUM010039670.1:0-33083 GCA_016617855.1 Megalonaias nervosa | reverse complement strand
TGAACGCAGTCTTGGGACAGGAGTGGGGGGACCATTTTTGTGGTAGGGTAGCTGTGAAAATGAAAAGGTACTGATATTCGTGATGGTGTTTATCTCTAGTTTATTTTCATGAAAGCAGGACCTCAGCATAAAGTTCGATAAAACTATAAATTACATCCCGGATTTTAAAGCAATTTAGGCTCTCAGAGTTTGTGTTAAATATTTGCAGGCATAAAAGCGTACTGCAAATGTATGTTCTTATTATGTATTCATTTGTTATCCGGTTTCTTTGTGTGTTAAAACAGAGATTCTAAAATTATGTCGTGTTCTTGTGCACACACGTTTCTATGTGTGTAGACGCGCGCGCGCGCGCGTTTATGTGTACGTACTGTCATTCCATATCAATATTAGTTTTTATACGGACACTTACCCCCCACCCCACCCCCTCATCCCGCCAACAAAAATATACAGCACTTCAAAATGTCAGTATGTCCGTGAGTCGATATGGCAGTGGATGGGATTTATTTGACTGGGGTCGAGACCACTGCAATGAGATTTTCAAAAATACGATATGCTCAAAGTACTTTTCGGGTGATTGCCATCTGTAACTGTCTTCTTTTACAACCTTTGAAAATGAATAATGCTTGATATTGCTTGTTTGTGTATTATCCAGTCAGAATTAAAATGCATGAACTAGTATCAAGTCAGAATAGATAGGGGCATTAAAAATATATGTGCATAATTATTAAATCCAGTAAACCGTATTTAAAAGGCAAAATAATATATTTTGTCCTTAACATTCAATCAATTTATACATGTTCTTTCAGTCAGGTACCTGTGTAGTTGTTAGGAGTAATTAAGTCTGTCTCTTTGTCTGTAGGTGGGTAAGTAAATCGGTCAAACGGATGATGGACAGGCAGATAAGACCAATGTATTAATAAGTATGCAGATGTGTGTAGTGTACCTGAATTAAATATAATGCTTTAGACAAATATATTGTTTTGTCAGGGCAGGCTGGATGTAGTTCGAAGAGTGTCTTAAACTAACAGAGCTTTAGGCAAATGTGTTCATTATGTCGCACAGTTTTCAAAATAATATTAAGTATTCAATTGCTGAACACGAAGTGCATATAGATAACTTCTAAAATAAGGTTGTAATTAAATCACATACGTCAGTGCGATCACGTTATTTCTATATTTAGAAATAATGTGTACACATTCGCACACCCAAGAAAACTTCTCTAACCCTTCTACACGTTGTCATTGTGTATAACACGTAAAGGTATTTAAGATTAAGACCACCTTATTTGACACGAGTTCAACCACTAGTATACGCTACATAATGACGCACTATTTTCTCAACAGGATTTTCTCTATACACAAAACTCTACCCCGAGGAGGTGAGAGACGCGAAGACAAATATCAGTTTGACAGATTTTATTGAAGACGACGGGTACGTATAATAACAATAAGAATGGTGTAAATCGATAAGATTGGTTATGACTTCTACAGTACAGTACGACTCCCACCAAACAATATCACCATGTAACGGCCTTTCTAATTGTATCATTGTAGTCAGAAATAAAATAAAAAAAAAATCCAGAGAGAGAGAGAGAGAGAGAGAGAGAGAGAGAGAGAGAGAGAGGTGCAAGTGCAGGAATTTAACCCCTACTGATATTCTATTTTCTTACTACACTGATAGAATTTCAAAGGCCTGTACACCATGACACTCCCACAAAATAATACTATCACCTCTTTTGGAAAATAAAGTAAGAACAATGCTATATCCAACCGATAAAGGCTGTACCTTAAGCAACGATAAAAATGTTGGAACTAAACGTGGTTAGTCGTTTTATTGTCGGGTCAACATTAGTGGGAAGCGAGGCATAGAGGTTACGGTTCAGGCATCGTCTGTAACAGTTTCTTAAGGGTTTGGTTAAGAATTTTCGTCATTAAATATTTCCTAAAATTAACTCCTTGATAGCTTCTCGTCATACATGGCATGACTCATTATGAAGATAAGGCAGTATATTCGGTAACACGCTTGCTTACACATTTGACCTTAGAATCAAGGTCATGGTCATAACAATTTATTTTTGTTCATGTTTATCTATTTGCCTAAAGTTTCCTAAACGTCTTGACAGACTTCATTCATTTGTGTACTTGTAATTAATCATTGCGAAAATAAAGTAATGCGTCTTACAGCGTATTCGTTGGACCCGTTTAAACATGAACCAAGAACAGAGTTATATCTAATTTGCCGGAAGGTTTCAGTTATACTTTCCTTTTCATTTCCTAATATTTTCTGAACCTATTGATGGATTCTGTTAATAATTGATACGAATCGTTACGAAGCGAACGCAGGTCATTCTACAAACAGCTGTGAGAGTCATAACCATGTGTGTTAATGCCTTGGCTTTTTGTTTCTTCATTCTGCAAAAGGCTTGCTCCACCGTTTGACATTGTGATCAAGGTTACATGTAGGCATTTTCTTTAAGTTTAAATAAAATTTATGACGCTTGGTGTAAACCTTGTGTTGCGTACCCCTTGGCGAACAAACTATTATTACATTAACCAGTTTCATAAATATTTACGAATGAGGACAAATCATAAAAGGTAATATTCTGTACTTCAGATGGCAGCAGGTATAGTTGTTGTATCTATAAATTGTAGGAATGGCTGAAATTACACTTATATGTCTGACGATAGCTCTCCACTATATGTTCAGCCATAACATGATACTGTTTGAAAACGTGCAAAATCATTAATGTAAAATGGATTTATATATTTAAATAATTATACAGATCAACCTAATTTTGTGTATATATTGTTATTAATCATGCACAATTTCAACTTTTTATCCGTGCGTCCGTTCGTCAGTCAGTTACACAGTTTAGTAATACGAACTACCTCTATACCAATTGAGCGAGATAGATCATGATTGGCTTATGCCCCTTTGAAAGGGGGGGGGGGGCGGAGAGAGATGGGCTTGTCTTAAAAGTTTTGATATCTAATATGGACTCTTCTCTCTTCCTGAAACCTTATTTCCGTCTGCAATTAATGAAGGAGGATGACCATATATGCCATGCTATTTCACCAGGATGAGTAGATAACTACAAAAGTTTCGAATTCTAAATACAGATAGCAGTCAAATGGGTGTGGGAGGGGATTCTTAAATAAAGAAGTACAGATGTTCCTGATAGCCTTTATTTCCATCGTGAATTGGTCTGAAATAGATTAGGTATTGATTCTATATTTACAATTTTGACTGGAATAAGGTTTTAAAATATGTACAATACTTTTGGAATTGTGAGCGGGCAGGTTAAGCATGGAGTACTAGGTCATGTTACTTTTATTCTTACCTCTTTACTTGTATAATGTAATCAGATATCGCAAATTTGTCGGACGTACAAAGATGTATTAGACAGTTTCTGCTACGAGTAAATTTCAGGTAATAAGAAATGAGTAACATCACCTGTGCAGAACGATAGATATTGTTCTGGACCATGTGAAAACGCTTAGTGCTATTGCTGATCGTTCATGAGATAGTGTGTGTGTCTGTGCGTTTGTGTGTCTGTGTATGTGTGTGTGCGTGTATGTGTGTTGGGGAAAGATTACTATCAATCCTATTGTTTAAAAGCAAATTGAAATTATATTATGGCTTATTCCTTTTTTTCAGGCATGAGTGGGCGGAGCGTCTTTTGGCAACCATCATGGATCCTAGATGGACTTTATTACGGATGCAGCATATCATCCGGGGACTTGAAACGGAAGAAGAATACAATACAGAAATGAATGCACTGTTTGTTAAACTTCATTTGTTAGATCCCCAGTCTGTTATTCCAGCATACCAGTTCTTACTAAATCAAAAGGGTAAGTATTAGGTTCTAGAACCCGTCAAATATACAAACATACTATAACCAATTTCATCCTCGTGGAGTAGGTTAAGAACATCAATAAATAACAACGTAATCGAATTTTAAGAATGGTCTTAGTTATCATTTACTTTCATTTACTTTCAGCACTTCCCGCGGTGAATCTCGAGCTGGCGACCCGAAATTACCTCGGTGGTCCACTTAATTCTGCGTGTATAGAGAAAGACGTCGAGGCAGCCATATTAAAAACGTCAATGCCGATGAACGTATCAAGGTTAAGTTTAAATGACATTGAGATTTTTAGTGGCGTCGAAGTCGACGAATTTATTGTGACCGAATGCCGAAATCTCGGCGTTTGGAATGGAACAAGACCCAACAATATTCAGAAATCAAAAGTGACTGACAGATGTTGTGTCATGTGAAGATCTTGGGAAATTAACTAAGGCGAATCGAAAATGATGTTTGTCAAGGTCTGCTCTCTGAATGTGCGCAAAACGATTAATGTTCAGTGTAGTAGAAAAAGTCATAGATCTTTAACAGCAGTGTCCATCCAAAGCTGGCTGGTCATAACAAGGGTTGAGATATCCGAAACTACTGCAAGAAAATTCAAATTGTTCTCCAGTTTCGTTATTTTCTTGGACTGTCATATTCTTCAATCTGTACACGAAGCCCACTAAAACTCCGTGTCGTTTCCAATATTAATAGCGTATTGATTCAGGATGCTTCAAGCGTCAAATACATGTCAAACCTGACGTCCTTTTGCTGCTGACAGCAAACCGCAAACAAAAAGCTCCGTCATATACCGTAATTTGCTAGAGAGTCTTAAATAATCCCACCGGTTTAAATTGGATTGAAGCCTGTGATTCTGTGCCGTAGCCCGTTTTAAGATTGCTCCATACGAACGAGACACTTGACAACATATACAGTAGTTTTAAAACTTCTATACCAGGGCTGTGTTACTTCAGCACCAGAAGACCCAAAAAAGATGCAATTGCTGTACACGTTCATCAATAGGCATATTTCCAATCAGTTTATAAATTCATTAATTGTCTAAATCTCCTCACGACATTAACATCATGGAAACGCAAGTTTGTTTTTTTTTTATGAAGGATGGGGTGTGATTGGGGGGGGGGGGGTGTTGTGTGCAGAATGAGTGGATTCGGTTCATTCTAAGCAGTTCAAATGCTTCTTGGAAGTTAG
This sequence comes from Megalonaias nervosa, assembly GCA_016617855.1. NCBI lineage: Eukaryota > Metazoa > Mollusca > Bivalvia > Unionida > Unionidae > Megalonaias > Megalonaias nervosa. Next base: position 28,030 of record JAECUM010039670.1, on the reverse strand, counting down.
TGAAGAACTTTTAGTCCGTGATTAAGGAAAATAACTACAAACCCTTTATGATCCCACTTTTTTAGTAGATACATGGCATGACCACAAACACTGCATCTTTAGCAGTATACGTCTTCCCACATGGTCACTATTAGACGATTTTCTACCCAGTTTATGTGTGTAGCGGACAAGCTGATGGACTGTCCAGTATGAGGCAACTAAACCTAGTCTTTTCCATCAAGGCATACGTGAAGATACAATCAGTACACAGTGTTACAAATTTAGATGCCAACAGAAAGATGGTTTTTCTGTGCATTCAACTGATCTTTATTGCATAATAGTTTCTTGACATTCACGTATTTCAGCTGCATTAACACGGTATATTTAATTGTAATATCTATCAGTGGTCTACCATCTACCAATACAGATGCCTTAGCAATACATATTTAATTATGAAATGTTTCAGAAGTATATCAATAAAGATGCCATAACACCTAATATTCAAACGAAATGTCAATAGTCTACCAATAAAGCTGCCTTAACACTCTATATTCAAAATAAAATGTGTCAGGAGTCCACCAATCAAGCTGCTTTAGCACCCCATATTCCAAACAAATGTGTCAGGAGTCTACCAATAAAACTGCCTTAACACTCCATATTCAAATAAAATGTGTTAAGAGTCCACCAATCAAGTTGCTTTAACACCCCACATTTAAAACAAATATGTCAGGGGTCTACCAATAAAGCTGGATTTACACCCCATATTCAAACAAAATGTGTCAAGAGTCTACCAATCAAGCTGCCTTAACACCCCATATTTAAAAAAAAAAAAAACGTGTCAGGAGTCTATCAATAAAGCTGCCTTAACATCCCATAATATGTAATAAAGTATGTCAGGAGTCTATAATCCAGCTGCCGATGACGAGAGAAGAAACTATATATCAGGACCGACCTGTTGCCTTTTGCTGTCATCCATTATAGATTTTTGCAATAGAGATTTTTTTTCTTTAATCAAGGGCAGAATTTGTTTTAACACTATATTGATTTACAGTTATTTTTGACCATGCATTACAACTTTATTTTTATCACCATTATGACTTTTTGACATGTTTTCTTTTCCTTATTTAGACTGAGAATCATATTTAAAGAAGGCGTTTTCTCTCATTTTACAAGATCAGTTATCAAAACTTATAATGTTGCTAATAATCTATACAAACCTGCAATCACTGATATCATATGCATGTTCCAGTATACATTTTGTCTGAAACTGCCGCTTTACATTCTTTTAATCTTGATTTTAGTAGTAGGGGTGTAATGATGGAAGGTACCAGCAAAAATCACATTGTTGATAGTCTTTTGTCCAAGTACGGTACAGTTCTTGTTTGTGTCAAAGTATCGTCCCCAGTCTATTTGAGTACCGTGCGTGCTTGTTTTATAGTACCGTCCCTAGTCGATTTTAGAGTGGGGTTCCGTGCTTGCTTGTGTTAAAATATTGTCCCCAGTCTATTTTATAGTGGAGTACCGTGCTTGCTTGTGTTATATTATTCTCCCCAGTCTATTTTATAGTGGAGTACCGTGCTTGCTTGTGTTATAATATTGTCCCCAGTCTATTTTACAGTTGAGTTCTGTGCTTGCTTGTGTTGTAATATTGTCCCGAGTCTATTTTTTAGTGGAGTACTGTGATTGCTTGTGTTATACTTTTGTCCCCAGCCTATTTTATAGTGGAGTACCGTGCTTGCTTATGTTATAATCTTGTCCGCAGTCTATTTTATAGTGGAGTACCGTGTTTGCTTGTGTTAAAATATTGTCCCCAGTCTTTTTTAGAATGGAGTACCGTGCGCGCTTTGTTATAGTATTATTCCCAGTCTGTTTTATTGTTGAGTACTTGCTTTTGTATAATATTATCTCCAGTCTATTTTAGAGTGGAGTACTGTGCAAGCTTTTGTTATAGTAATGTCCCCAGTCTGTTTTATGACAGAGAATTATGTGCATACTATTGCCCAGTTTATTTTTTGTAGATTAGCGTACTTATTTTTTTTTTATAATGCGTATCCATCAGAACAACATCCAAAACTCAACCCTGCCTTTGCATAATGCATAGCTTATTGCGCCGACAAATCAGGGTCTACACTGTTTGTTCTGGGTATAACTTTAAGCAAACAGTTCAGGCAGATCTCTCGCCTTACTTCGTGAGATTTCTTCTATATTAGGGTCTAATAAATTATTTTAAAAAGAACAACGAGAGTTCCTTGTAATGCAAGGAGGAGGGTTTCCCGAAATTTGGAACAGTAATCTGACTGGCCGACGAGATGAAATGACGTAATACGTCATTGTGAGGACGGGGTTACTGTATGTTTCGCTGTAAAAATGGACAGTTTCGTTCGCAGATAGAGACACGCCACCTGCATCTACGTTTGTTTGCAAAGTGATAATGAATGAATATCCCTTTTTTGTGCTCACAATGTAATTTTAACTTGAATGATTGCAAAAGGTATGTCTAGATGAATTATATCTTTTCAGTTTCACTTTTACAACATTTGAGCAACCACTTCTCTTCGGTAATAGCGACCAAAACCATTTACTTTACCCTCGTATTGTGGAGATCTCTTAGAGCGACCGGAGAGGTCGCGTTGAACGAGACTATCGAACAGGTAGAACCTGATCTTCCAGTTCATTATGCGTCAGGGGATCTAGCTCAATGCAATTCGTAGTTTGATGCACGTTACACAAGAATAACTGCCGTAAGATCTTTACATTTTTGTTCACGGTATAAGCGGCTCGTGACAGGAGTCCGTACGTAAAGTTTCATTGATCCAGTTTTGTCAATAACATTTGTGTTAATGCATTGTTTTTTAAATTGCTTATCACTTTTATCTTGTCATTTTCTTTATCATTGCGATGTCTGGTTATTTGTATTTTGTTTCAAATTTTGTTAATTATATTAAGTTGTGGAAATGTAATAACTGTAATGAAGAGCGGTTCGATGTAGATGAAATGTTTTTGAAAAAAAGTAATAAACAGAGACAGTGACGATGGGATCCTAATTACAAGTAAGCAGTGTAATCAGTATATTATAATTATTTATAATTGATCAACATTTAATCAAACAATTACACTTATTCAGGAAATAACCTATATTTTCTTTGCTAAAACTTATCAGGAACTGCTCATGTTGTGATAAAGTCCGTTTCCAACTTTTGTCTTTGTCTAGGAGTATTATTATTTTCGCCTGTTGAATATCACAAAGCTTAATGTTGTTCACCAACTCATGAAATCCGTGATGGCCAAATTAAACTTTTGGTTGCCATTTTGTTAAAATGTCATGGCTTTTTGAACGCCTTGTAAACTGTAACATCGCATGAAATTATTGTAAAAATAAAGCATACCTACTGATCTATGTATACTGTCACAACCTGTGTGTACATCGTTTTTCAGTGTGCAGAGAAATAAATGTCGTGTTAACCGCCTTTCTCAAATTATGTTTTTATATTTTATTATTTTATTTTATTTGTCGATGTTATTTTGCTATTTATAAATTGTATTTGCTATTTTCGAGCATAAAACATTTAGTTGGATCTATGGACATTTTGGGGGAAAACATGAGTATCATCTCTCTCTCTCTCTCTCTCTCTCTCTCTCTCTCTCTCTCTCTCTCTCTCTCCATATGACTTCATATTATTTATTCACTCCAAATACCCATCGCAAAATAAATTTCTTGTTGTAGAAGAAACTTTTACATGATATGAGTAAATCAATAATGCAGTGGATGTTTTTCTTCTTCAGACCACTGATCATTCACTGATATTTCAGAGTGAAGAAATGCACATTTTCTGCTTAATACTCTATCACAAAGCAATATTAAATCAAGGAAGGGTTAACCTGTGCCATAATATCGTCTCTACATTGTAAGGAATATAACTTTGTAAATATCGCAATATTCGTACTTCCGATTTATCTTCCGTAACGAGTAAACTTTCATAACGTGATGCATGGTTCCATGTGGTTGAACTGTCTTTGTTGTTTTAATTCAGCGTGTCCCAATTATCAGTTTGTCCACATGGCTGTTATTTCTGCATTTCAATATGGTGAGCTATATGTTTAAACTTTGGGTTTTACTTTGTAAGATGATGGTTAATTAATCACCAGGTGTTTGGACAAACCTTATTGTGTCAAACCCAGCTGCCACGTAAGGTGAATACTCTGGCATCAGAACATAAATCCTGAACTTTTAAACGTTTTCTTATACATGGCATTGAATAGGAACTAGTTCCCAGCGCTCTCAAGACATATTATAGGGTGTTATGCCATTCGTAGAATGCTGCAACACATTATGTGGTTCACATAATTTAACTTTTATTCAATTTTCATCAAGTTGGCGAAGATTAATTATGACATAATACATCGAATAAGTTAGCATTAGATACGTCAGAGGTGGGAACACTTTGAACGAAGTTCCTCCTTTTCATGGACCTAAATTGCCCATTAATCAATCAATCCCTGCTACTTTTAAATAAAAATCTGATAGGGAGAGAGAACAGAACAGAATTACTGCTTGAAATGTGTAACAATCATTGGAAATTTAGGGCGATTATTGTTAAATGGGTGTTAAATATTTTGCTGGGAGAGTATATAGTGCCAATGTACTTGGAGTAAAGGACACAACGGTAGCCGATTTGGGCTGATCCTATGGCAGGAATTCAACTGTGAATCCTTCTGGTCACGTGTCCGACACACTAATCACTGAGCCTCCGTGGCGCCTACTTGCTGGGAGAAAAAAAGAAACATTGCCTTTTACGATGGCCTTTCCAGATATGTATGTATGTATGTATGTATGTATGTATGTATGTATGTATGTATGTATGGGCAACAAAAACAGATACAAATTAAGATTCAATAATAGTACAACGATTGCCATCAAAGACAAAACCTAGATATATTTATTTGGAACAGGAAGGAGACCAATAATAATGTTTTGGGTAGGAATATGATGGTTGGCATTAAGGAAGGCTCAAATTGTACAAAACTGCAAGAAAGTGATCAATACTGTTCGCAATAAGTGACTATCGCAATAAATCCAAAAAATCAATGCGAAATAAGACCACAGATAGACACCTTATCATTAGTCTTTATTTTTTCAGTTGGTAGATTTAAAACATGAACAAATATCTGAAAGTAAATGTAAAAAAACTGGATATACACTTCTACAAAACAGCAGAGGCTAGAAATGAGGAACAAAGATGGTAAATTAAGCACCAGTATGAAACACTCGTTGATATAGAAAATTTGACGGTCACTAGTATGAAACATTCGTTGATATAAAAAATATGAAGTCACAAGTATGAAATACTCGTTTATATTGAAAATATGAAGCTCACAAGTATGAAACGCTTGTTTATATTGAAAATATGAAGGTCACAAGTATGAATCACTAGTTTATATATAAAATATGAAGGTCACAAGTATGAAACACTTGTTTATTTAGAAAATTTGACGGTCACTAGTATGAAACACTTGTTTATATAGAAAATATGAAGATCACAAGTATGAATCACTTGTTTATATTGAAAATATGAAGGTCAAAAATATGAAACATTTGTTTCATTAGATAATATGAAGGTCACACATATGTCAAAGGCATTCCTATAGAATGAAACAAATGATACAAGATCATCATTGTCGTAAAGAGATATCATTGCAAGCCACTGGCGAATATCCACGCTCTCTTTTCACCCGCGGCTGCCTGAGACAAAGTCTCGTAATTTCTAACGAATATGCGCAAGCAAAAAATATGCCATGCACAACGCAATTAAATAAGCTCTTGTAAAGGCATCAAAGAAATGCTCTTTATCAATCGATGAGTGATTGTACTGACAAGAAAACTTTGATTGGCTCATTCAATCAGCAGAAAAGGAGGTCACGTTCCGTCAGCTTTGCACGAAATTTGTAATTTGGTCCGCAACGACTCGTTAAAGCAGGATTATGCATATATATGAGAAACGGAGAAATCTTGTCGCTAGCATCCACGAGTTAAAAAGGAACGTAGCGGAGTTTTGCAAGTGGCTTGGGACGATGCTGAAAACGGAAAGACAAACGCGAAATCGCAGTCGTAATAGAGAGGCGTCAGGAAACATTGCGAATGTCAAATTAGTTATTTTCATAACAAGTATATTGTTTCTAGCAGAGTTATTACCTTCAGTACTTAATATTTTAAAATTGGCGTATTACTATATTTGTTATATATTTGCTATAAAATGCACATGCATTTCAGACAATTCTTTCAATAATCATGTAAATAAACGTTACTGTGCTGAATTTGATGTGAAAAAAAGTTAAATTGGAAGCCTTAGATATAGGTTACTACAATTATATACAACCAACTTAAAATTAAATATGATAGAAAGTCCGTTATACGCGTAAGAAACAATGACAATAAGAACAACAGATTCTTTACTACACACAGGTTACAATACGAGGAAAATACAAGTATCTCAGTTTGGGCATGTCTACATCAGCCATGGAATGCATAATTTTTTTCTCATAATAAATGCAATATAACTCAGATTGACAGCATTATGTCCTTATTATAGTCATTAATTCAATGATGAAACTTAATTACATAGACATTTGTATATTTGAGAAGACAGGTTATAAATTACTATATATGGAACACAAATTAATCTCTTGTAAACTCATTACTTTACAGTGATGAACCTATGGTACTTTTCTCTTCCTAATAAGAGGAAAGAACAATAAACACATCGAGTAAAGATGATTTTGAAATTAGCTAAATACTTTGTTCGTAGGCAAAATACAGGAATAATACACATCCAATAAATATTGCCGATGACATTAGGAATCAAGAACTGTTGGATCATAAAGTCCCATTTCACTTGAAAATAGTCTGCTTAATAAATGGTCAATGAAACCTACATGATATATAAGATGTAGACAAATCGCAGGAAGTTCAGTATAAAATTTATCAATGATATCTATACAATACATGTTTTTGTGTAAAGGGGCCCAGGGTCTAAGTGCTTTACAGATCACATATATCTCCCTCCTGTCTGCTTGCGTTCGAGTCCTCGGCTCGGCCAACGTGGATATGTGAGAAAGTTAAGCAGTAGCTTCCTGTGGATCGTTGGTTTTCTATGGTTCTTTCTATAGCCTATCGTGTTCTGAAAAATGGCGTTAAACCCACACAACCAAACCATCCATTTCATGTTACACTACATGAGATAAGAATGTGTATAACAACATTAAATCGGACGAGAAAGGATAAAAAAAAAAGCGTAAGTTTAAGAGCCATTAAGTCTGATATTTTTATTTTTTATTTATTTATTTATTTATTTATTAACCGAACGAGAATCTTCTGGTTTTAAACTAGATTCATTTGATTTATTGTTAATATTGCACTGGAACTATAATTTACACACCGGGAAATAAGTAAAATAATATTTGGTAAACACTTTTTGAAATATTTTACATCACTGCGATGGCAATTGATGGATTTAAAGCAGACCACGATTAGCACCAGTTTGCCGCTTTTTGTTAATGCTGTCTAGTCTACGTCAATGAAATGTACAACTGAAATTTCGAGGGGAAAAAAGCGTCATAACGACTATAAACACAATTGTTCTTCCACAAGATTTGGTACCAACAATTGCCAATTTAAAGTTCCGCAGCAAGTGAATGGAACTAGACAAACACGGGCTACAATATATAAAGATACTTCTTGAACAACCTTCAGAGATGTCCGTCCTTGCAGCGAGATTGGTCGAAAGTATAAACAATATATAAAGGATTTATTAATTACTTTTTATTGGAGATTATTTTATAAAATTAATGGTTTTAAGTAAGGAGAGTTGCCATGATGATAAGGGAAATAACACATGTCTCCACAGAAAATGTTAGCATTCATTTTATTTCCCGTAAAGAAGCTGCTTATATTATGGTACTTGAAGCTTCTTCATTTCCTATGTGCCCAGGAAAATAGCTTTGTCTGGAAGAGAAAGATGACAGTTAAAATGTTGGAATCGTAGCCGAATGGGTGGAGGTATTTGAGACACCGGTAGGTAACAGCGTTCGCTCTTTGTTTGATTATATGTTCGAGATTGACTTTTATTGATTTTCATTGAGCTTGGAGTTACTATTTACACCCTGAACACTGTTATGTCCATTTATTTGCATAATATGCGTTGCTGGGACGCCATTAAAATTTTGGAGTAAATGCTTCCTGGCACTGAAAAAAGAAGGTGCAAATAGAGAACAAAGCTGTTTAGTAACCAGAACAGCATAATTAAAAACAATCTGATTTTATAATTTGAAGTTTCAGTTTCGAATCCTGATCAAGGTTTAAATGCTTTCTTTCAATCGACTACCCACTGCAGTTTAACTGGAGTAGAAGATTACATTTTAAAATAATGAAATATAATAAACAAGTAGTCCTCGTTAATGAATATTTTTATTTAAATTTATATGCATTGTTACACTTTGAAAAACTGGCATTTATCTTACAATGCACCAATTTTAGAAGAATCATTTGAACTTATTATATTCATTAAGTCACTAGTTACAAGAGACCTATGCAGTTTTAAATTTATTTGGATTTTCTTTTCCTTTTGTTACACAAAATTATTCATGTATGGCACAAATTTCCTCTCATTTGGATGAAGATAGATTATTAATTTCTTTCATTACAGAATATACTTTGTTGATGCCCGTTGATATATTTTTGTACCATGCCTGGCCTAGACGTGGAACCAGTGTGTTCATTGTCAGAAGAAATGTGCTGTCCAACTCAAGCATGTAAAAAGCTTATACTGGGCCACTGGAAAACGAGTCAAAATATTTGCAAGAAAGTATGCCCTGGGCTTAACCATTCTTACAATTCTGGGATTTGTCCCAAGTCTGGTTTTAGTATGACATTCTTGTGTATAAATGAGATATTTTTCACCTAAAACCTCTCGTTTGACATCAGTATCACCCAATCTTAATTCGTGAGTCTCAGCTCCAATTCTCATTCCAAAATATGGGATTTATGTTAAACCGTAATTAGTTCTGAGGAGATTTAGGATTGTCAGATCCTAGTTGTTTACATTGATACAAAGCATCAATTTCTGCATCAGTAATAGGTTCTTTTGGCTTTGGGAGATTTCTTTTTCCCCATCCCTTTCAACCGCTTCATTTTCAAATTATTAATTTCGCTACATTTGCTTAACTGAATATTATTCATCGGGGAACAAGTCTTTCTCAGATGCCTATCAAATGCGGAAAAAAGCTTTCTGTGAGTTGTGAGTTCAAATATAGTTAAAGTTTTCCTTTCGGCAGCCAAAAAGAAGTTCAAAATATGGTCATTCAGCTTAGAAGGAAGGATCAATTCCATGTTCCTGATATCCCCCAATCGCCTTAGATATGTTGCAAACAGTTTAGCATGATTTTCTGTTTTGATCCTTGTGTTCTTGTTTTCCTGCTCGTCCAAAACATTTTGCACTTCGGCCACTGTCAGTTTCCTAAAACCGGAGGTTTGCTTCACAGTCGCATCTTCTGTGGGTTCAATTACATTATTTGAAAGAATTTCATTTACTTCTATATCCATTTCCAATTCCACAAGCACCAAATCATCAGCTTGTACCATATCTCTGGTAAGGAGAAGACAATTTCTATACAATAAGTAAGGGAAATAACTTTTGTGATAAAGAAAATTATTTCAAGAGCTGAACTGCGTCTGCAAAATTTTTATATTTAATCATGTGAAAATATAAATATATAGATTTCACATGTGAACGTATGAGAAGAACAACATATGAAAAATATTTTTATAGTATGTCACTATATTTCATGCTTAAGAATTAATTATTCTTGAGGCACAAATTGTTGTAAATTATTTTGAAAGAAACGGATACTATTTATACATTTATGATCAGTGACGTCATTGTCATAACGTCATTAAATGATATGCATTATAATTTAAGTCTTATATGTATATTTGGATCAGAGAGATACTCAAGGTTCTAATAAAAACGGAATCAATACAACCACAACAAAAGACAGTCATAAATACAACATATATATATATATATATATATATATATATATATATATATATATATATATATATATATATACTTGAGCCTAAGAAACTTCGGATTTTCCACAGAAACTAGTATGTACATTCCACATACAGTAACAATATTAATATCAGGTATATTTAGCAAATAAAATCAAGGCACATTAATATTCCAGGCGTTCTATATATTTGAACGGAAGTATTTATTCACGAAGGATCTAGACTTTTAATTACAAATTTGTCTTTAGTGTTATTGTACAAGATGTGCAATTTTTAGATATCTGCGTGAGTCAGCTTGTGATAGTAACTTCGTTCGCTTTTGTAAGAAATTTAATACCAACTAATGCAAAATCGCGCAGAAGTGGCTGATGTATTTATATGGATACATACATACATACAGATTTAATGGAACATACGGGTCCTACACAAATGTGTAAATATTTATGTAGACAAAGAAGGATTGGTCCGGAGTCAGGGTAGTCAGCTCGATACTATTCTCCCCGTGCACTAAGTAACAATTCTAAGCTGCACGTGTGTACCTCGCTCAGGTAGATTAACTTTCTACATAATGTTTGATAATCGTACTGCAACTATGTTCTTTGTGACATATTGAGATTTTCTGTTTATATCTTGTTTGCAAAACAATAATCAAAGACAGTGTGATCGATGTAATTACGTATTTATCGTACCGAGAACCAAAGTGTTTTCAAGGCTGAGGACAACGGACTAAAAGCATGCGTGACGAAAATCAGCGCCATCTTTGATTGGAGAGTACAATATGTGCTATAGATAATACATCCCGGTAAGGGTAGGCGAGGAGGAGAAACCGGATTGGGAATGTAATGTTTTTTTTTTCATTTAGGCCATATTCCTCGTGAGTTCTCAATGCAAGTACACAACACCGTTCGTTACGTTTGTTCTTTTTGTATCGGTCCACCTAGGATAGACGGAGTCTCTTGCATTTCGTTTGACTCAACTGAAGGCCCAGTTGAGTTGTACTGGTTGGAGAGTTGCAATAATTACAGCAGTAGTAATAAAACATTTTGAACCCAATGAACTTTTCACCACTCACTGGGTCAAGGTGGCGAGAGTAAAAGATGAAAACAAAATAGGCGTTGGAACATTTTTCATCAAGGGAGAACTATTTCACAAGGTTTCGTGAATGTATGTTTAAGATTGAAGGTGGAGATAATGTGACGGACGGACGGAGTGACAGACGGAGGTTATGATATCCCCGACCCATTTTTAAATGACTTAGAGATGACACATCCTCCCCAATGCTCTGGATATCAATTATTAGTTCGGATCAGCTGATTTCTTGCGAACATACTCCTGATATTCTGGATGAAAAACTTAAAGTTTGTGGTACTGTTTTGCATTGATTGATGATAGAGTATGAGATTTTGTTCAGCATCGTCGTCGAATTTTCTAAATGCAGAAGATCTTTCTCAGGGTTAATTTTACCTTGACTCTAAATTTTGTGTTCAAAAATCAGTATATAAATGGGTTGACAATACTATTTAGAAAATACGATCTCAGGAATACTTCATACGCAATTTTACTCCAGTATTTCAAATTTTTTGATAATTCTGGATCACAAACACGTAAGATGGCTAACACCAGAAATGGCGTAAAGTTCACCATAAATGCAATGGTAACCATTCTCATCATACTTGCATTTTTTCGTGTGGCATTATTGCAAACTTTAGAAAATCTTCTACTAGGAGGTCTTCCGCTTTGGTCCGCTCTGTTAATAACAGATTCCCGTATCAATGAACTTGAAAGTAATCTTTCTGTTGTCTTTGGTCTTTTCTAACCGGAAATCGGATAGTGCACTTGTGTCGTTGATTGGGAGATATGTTGCGAACTTCGTAAACCCGGCACTAGTTTGTCTTCCTCACAGTTCCTGAAACTTGTGGGTGAAATTTCAGAATCATATTAAATCTGCCGAATTGATCTTCCAGCAAAATATTTTCTAAAAAATGTTGAAACCATGAAGAGATTGTCGAAGAGGATTTACGTTGGTTCCTGGTGGCAATTGATATCTTCCTGCCGATAAGAATGTACAACACAGACAATATAACAAATACAACGATGAGAAGAGTTAAAAGTGTGATCAAAAATACCAGTTGCCAAGCATGGCTAAATAAATATGCATCCGATATCCGGTACGTCTTGCAAATAAATGTTATATTTTCTCCTTGCGTGATATTACAGGAATATGTTCCATATATAATAAACTTCGGCCAAGCAAGAACAGTACCCAACAGCAACGACAAGCCACAAACTATTTTAACGTACTGGTGGGACAGGATTAAATTTTTGAGAGGATGATACACCAATATAAATCGGTCGACTGCAATACCAATTAAGGTCAGCGTGGATGTGTTGTTAGCTAAAAAAGTAACTGAACGGAAAATCTTACAAAGGGTATCATTGTCAAAACTCGAGGGCTTCAGAAGAATAGCAGCCTCCACGGGCATGTTGAATGTACAATTTACCATATCCATCATTGCAAGGAATAACACAAACAACCTCGTTTTCGTTTTCTTCCATGGAAAGCCGTAAACGTAGATTGCGAAACTATTTCCTATCAATCCAACAAGCATGTACAAAAAGGTCAATATCAAAGGATAAAGGTTAATCTGGAACAAGTAGCTCTCCATTTGTTGAAATCTGTGTCTCGAAGTTATAAGTATTTATTGATTCTCCAAACATTCATTGCTAATATTCATACTACCCATGTTGAATTAAACCTTTCTCATCCCTTTCTCTTCAGTAAAAATCTGTAAGGAAAAATAGGATCAATTTGAACTAAAAACAAACGTTCCTAAATACAAAGCAATGCAAACTATATCGATATCCCCTTTCAGGATTAAAATATAAACATTTTTGGCTAATTAAATCCACTTAAGTGATTAACAATGTCCCTCATTATGTCAGGTGATTCTTCTCCAAACCTGAACCCTATCTCCACTGTCTGAAAATAGATAAGATTATTGGGTTTACTTTTCACGAAAAAACATAGACGAAAACAAAAGATTCTTATCTCTAATAAGTTATAAGAATTCTTATTTTGACGTAGGGTAATATCACCAATATCTAAGTTTCACAAATACTTTTAAGCAATAAAACTCCATACGGAATGCTCTCCTCCATTAGCAGTTAATAAGTCTCTAAATCTAACAAACATAAATATAGACCTATCCTTTAATAATTGAAATCATTGTGATTGGAAATATCTAAGAAATAAAACTTTAGCCTCTGTTTTCATTACATTTAGTGTGAATCTAACAGCGTATTACCAAGATTTTATGAATAACGTTGAAAAAGATAAATTTGTAAAATCATTCGTAAGGCCAGTGGTTAAATAGCAGATGGCTTACGCGGGCAGATTATGAGTTTTATAAGACTCCGTTAATACCAGACGAAGAAACAGGTTGCATATACTTCTTATTTACAAGTTATCAGCGGAGTACAGATTACTATATCATATGTGATATATATTATAGGTGCATGAGTGCAAAATATGAACTCTATTTTATAGCCTAAATATATTATTAAGAATGTTCGAATATTTAATTTAAGATGAACAAGGTTTTGACACCGATTAAACGTCGCAAGAATATTTCCAAAATAGGTATCAGGTTTAAAGTTTATGACAAGCTATGCGGCTGGAGGGGATGATGTAGTTTCGATGACTATTGGTAACATAATTAAAATGGATATTATATAAGGTTATAATAATAATTTGCTAAATTCTTCATATTCGTTAAACTAAGCGTAAATTCTGATGTAAATAATGACGTTGCATCGACTACATCACCAAAATGTGATAAACAGTGGCATGAAATCTCGAAAAGACAGAGAACAAATGGTATGGCTGCTAAGAACTATAGAGACAAATTTACAGTACCTAATAATATAGATATGTCTACAGTACATATTAAGACAGACAATTATACAGTATATAATAAGATAGACAAGTCTACAGTACCAAATAAGATGAACAAGTGTACAGTACCTAATAAGACAGACAAGTCTACAGTAACCAATAAGACAGACAATTTTACAGTACCTATTAAGACAGACAATTCTACAGTACCAAATTAGATGAACAAGTGAACAGTACCTAATAAGACAGACAAGTCTACAGTACCAAATAAGACAGACAATTCTACAGTACCTAATGAGACAGACAATTCCACAGTACCGAATAAGACAGACAATGCTACAGTACCCAGTAAAACAGGCAATTCTACAGTACCTAATAAGACAGACAAGTCTTTAGTACTATACTACCTTATAAGACAGATATTTTTACAATACCTAATAAGATCGACAAGTCTAGAGTATTTAATACAGACAACACATTTACTGTAACCAAGTAGATGGAGAAGCCTACAGTACCTAATAAGACAGACAAGCCTACAGTACCTAATAGAACAGACAAGTCTGCAGTGCCTAATAGAATAGAAAACCTACAATACCTAATATAATAAATTATGAAACAAATAAACAAATCATGTTGTCTTAGAGTCTGGGAGATGACGCAATGTATCTTTTGAAATAGACTGACCAGCCAGATAATGTATCAGTCTTGAATCCTTTTTGTCACTTCAACTAAATCTTGTAGTACAATTGCAAATAAGAAGCCAATTATTACAAGAATTAACAAAATGTCTTTTTCAGATATTAAAAATTTTTTTTTAAGCCTAAGGTAAAAGTTGCTTCCAATAACGCCAGGCATTATTCTAAACAAGCACAAATTTGGCAAATTGTTTCCAAAAAGTTTGAATTATCAATTATTGCACTATAGCCGCTGCTTCTACATCCACTGCTGGATTCGCCGTCACCTCCGTCACAACCTCTAACAGGCTGATCAGTGCCCACTCTCAGTAACAATCATGGTCACTCTAATCAGTAGCAATCATGGTCACTCTAATCAGTAGCAATCATGGTCACTCTTCTCTGATTTCTGTCTCAATGTTATAATTATCTTCTCTTTATTTTAAATGGAAGCAACGTGTGCTCTTTGACTCTCCAAACTTTGTCTTAAATCCATTGACTGAGCTTTTTCAAAGCCTTTTTTTTAATTGTATTTATATTGTGATGAAGCACACCTGGATCGGTTGTAATAGATAATATTTTTATATATACAACATCCGTAACAGTCATACAGTTTCCTAATTCACCTTATTCTTGATCAGTGAACAATATGCGAGCATTTTCTTCTTGGGTTATAAATTTTTCTTAGGCCGTTAGAGTTTTAATACGATTCATATAAATAGCGTTTCCAATTATTAAAGTTTCGTGAATTTCTGCCTTATCATCTAAAGATTCTTATACTTTTGTTTCAGAAACACTATTTTGTTTATCTGTTTATTGACTGCATTATCTTTAAATACATTCATTTCTGACGGTTGATTTTCTTTTGGCTTATTTCCAAACGCCTACTTCCACCTTTATTACCAGCCACATAGTTAAATGATAACATTTTGTGGTTACCAATCTTGGAAATTGGACTATCAGGTTTACTAAATTCTTTGTAATACGGAGTTTTATTGATAATTTTAAAGTGCGATGCATGAAACTTATACTATTCTTGATTTATCTTAAATTATGTTTGATGTCTCTGTTGTATCAACAATCTGTTGCTCAACTGTTGTAGTAGGACTACTAATAGGATCAAAAGTTGGATAGTAATTAATTAGTATTTCAAGTGTGGCCAGGACGTATATCAGGAGGAAGATCATCAGGTTTAGGATCAGGTTTAGAACCGTATTCTCTAGGAGGTTATTCACTCACGTTTCTCTAGGTTATTCACTCACTTTTTCTCTAGGAGGTTACTCACTCACGTTTTCTCTAGGAGGTTATTCACTCACTTTTTCTCTAGGAGGATATTCACTCACGTTTTCTCTTGGAGGTTACTTACTCAGCTTATTTAAACTGCATGTCGCCATTTAAATTAATCAAAGTCACTTTGAAAAGTTTTATTTTAGAATCCATTAATGATATAACAGGACGCGAAAGCAACCTGGTTATTTTAGAAATTCTTTAACTTTTTAGGATATTTCAAACTGGAAAACATCTTGAAGATAACATAAAGATAACTTCAAGGTAGCTTGAGTTTAACATGGAACCAAGTTGAAAATAACTTGAAGGTAACTTGGAGATAACTTTCAAAACACGCGAAGGTAACTTGAAAATCAAATGAAGATAACTTGAAGTTAGCTTAAAATAACTTGAACATAACTTTAAGTTAACTTGACGATACTTTAAGGACCGAGTGTAACTTGAAAATAATTTGTTAAAGGCGACTTGAATAACTGTTTAGGAAAGCATTGATATACTGACGAAATGATTTAAAGGAAACGAACAAGTTCATATAGGTTAAAATGTGGAAAACGTAATCGTTCCTAAATCACTTGGCAAGGTAACTTCAGAATAATTTTTAAAAATCATCATAAGGTTGACCATGGAAAACTACTTGGAAAAATGCGGAAAATTTTAGAAAGCCAAACCAGAGAAGTAAAACAAAATCATGTTTTTGGTAGCAAAGAATTCTTATCAGGAACTATTACGTAGGCGCTTCGCAAGATTTACATGGTCGCTACAACATTTATCACTAATAGACGGTGCATTTTGTGCTAAGGGAGTATGTGTTATATATTCCAAACACAACACTACACAAGAACCAACAACGTTTTGTAGGCATACTTCGCCGAAAACAGATGAAAAGCCCATTATAAAAAGGTTGTAAAAGAGTTAATAAAGTATACCTAAATTTATTAAAAATGTATATTAATAAACTGGAAGAAACGAACAAGATAATTAACACTATTCACCATGTGGTATTAAACTGAACTCTTACAATAAAGTATATGTTACTTTTGTAGAGAATGTTTAGTTTTAAAATTGATTAGGAAATTAACATGAGTATAAACGAAGTACTGAAATTGGATATTCCTCTTTGCGAGTCATTGTGTGATTGATTATCTAATAGCATAAGTACTGGCGAACGTAAAAGTTGGACATGCATACATTTTGATGGGAACAGTGTACAAATTTTCAGTCATTAAATCTCAAGAGCAGTACTAATAATTGGGAGAGCGGTTGCCAATGCTTCAGCATTTAAAGGATGCAATTATATATTTCAATTTTTTATCCTGTTCAATCCAAAACAGAAAGAGGAGAGCACAAACAACAACTGCAGAAAAAATTATGGGTTCAATGATAGCAGATCAAAAGCACTTGATTCCAAATTAAGAAAGTAACACATGGTTGGTAATATTTAAATAACACATGGTTGGTAATATCTAAATAACACATGGTTGGTAATATTTAAATAACGTCGATAATACCCTCTATCTTCTTCTACAAATTTAAGACAACGCATAGACGAACCTAGGAAAGCTATGATTTATGAAAAGCAGGTAATGTATTACTTATAAGTGCGGTGTAGTAGGTCTTAGTCTTTACATTTGACATAAATATATCTGAG
Source organism: Megalonaias nervosa (assembly GCA_016617855.1). NCBI lineage: Eukaryota > Metazoa > Mollusca > Bivalvia > Unionida > Unionidae > Megalonaias > Megalonaias nervosa. The sequence continues at coordinate 10,481 of JAECUM010039670.1, read as the reverse complement.
CAAAATTTTAAAAAACCACACAAATTTTCTTTAAGAAGCTTTAAAGTGAAATTAATAAATACATAAGATGACAAGATGCTAAAATTATACAACTCTTCCTCAAAAGGAAAAACAAAGGATATTACATATTCTTACTTATTATTTAATTAAGTCTTTGTCTGTTCATTTACAGCTTTCCTTGGATGATTGGTTGACACATGACCTAGCCATATAAACTGTTGCATTTGGATGCATAATATATGACATTACCCTTGATGCACCATTTTCTCTATTCTTTGACCTTCTCTGTCAATATAAATTACAAGATTTGCTTCGAACTAAGTTATAACATATCGTACTGATTACCCCTCTGATTTCAGGTCTATTCATAAAAACACGTAGTATCCAAGAGCAATTATTATTCTACTTTAGTTAATCTCAATTACCCCTCTGATTTCAGGTCTATTCATAAAAACACGTAGTATCCAAGAGCAATTATTATTCTACTTTAGTTAATCTCAACCTAGTACTGTTAGCAGGTCCTGGTACATTAAAATAATGTATTTGATCTAGAATGTAGTTATTTAAATAGAATGATCAAAATTATTCAACAATGTCAATTAAAATTAAAGTATCTTTCCTGGCGTATTAGTCACTAACAGAATTTAATCTAAAATGTTTGCTAACATCTGTAATATACTGGTACTCGTCTTTAACTCTGATTCATAATTACCTTGTTTAATTTTTTTTTCTTTAATATTGTTTGTACTTTGTTACATTTTTCATAAACTTCCATATATTCTTATGGATAAATATCGTTTCACAAAATATTACGTTCCTACGAAAAGCCATGTGCCTAAAATGTGTTATTGTTTCTATAAATATATAACCAATTAGATTTGAGCACGTGACCGACCCATAAACCCTTAACTAAGTAGAAATCTTGTTGTTCTCTTTATTTGAACATCAGTTCCATTTGTTCTTATCTACCAACGATAACATTCTCACTAAACTAATTTTTCATCATTGCTTGGTATTATTGATAGTTCCTGATTTGGGTCGTTTTTCACTACGGCCTTAATAATCCGATGAGAATCGTATCTACAGTAATTATAAATAAACAGTGGAACACATCTTGGATATCTACGAACTCAATTAGAGTTTAGATGTGCATGACCTTTGTATTTTTCCCTTAGGTGATCATGATCTTCTGCGTTGTAGTTGCCTGTCAAAGCAGTCCCGTCCATGGCAAAGCTTGCTAAAGTGTGCCGAGTGAAAGCAGTCCTTGCGATGTACAGTTCTGGTGTCCCGTTTTACCCTGCTTCGTCTGTAGTCTTATCATCACCTTCATCAGCAATTCCATCTGTACCATATTAAGATGTTACCGTGGGGGATACTGCTACTTTAATAATCAACTTCGTCTATACCATAGTAGGGCATTACCGCGGATGAGACCACTACCTTAATAATGTCCTTTTCACAGATATGACGTATACTGGGGAGATACAATGTTCAATATTTAAGGTCAAAGTCATAATTGTTTAATTTGTCCCTACAAATGATTAATATTTGTGAAACATACTGGTTATAGCATAAATATATTTAAAAATTATTCTCGGCTAATTCTTGACTTTTCGTTCATTTTTATTAGAGAGAAGACGGTAAAGACTAATTAATTAATGGGTTAATATATATATATATATATATATATATATATATATATATATATATATATATATATATATATATATATATATATATATATATATATATATATATATATATATATATATATATATATATATATATATAATTTGTGTAAAACCTTTTTTTGTTGTTCAGAAAATTGTACTTGTCTTTTTGTCATTCAGACCAGATAAGGAACATATAAACGGAATTGTTACTGCATCCGCGCATTCGCTATTGCGGACGGCTTCCGATGCGGGCTTCACGTATAACCTTTTCAACTATAAGCAGCTTTTGAGACAATGTTCACATCGGAAGCTACGCAGTAACCCATTAACAATTTCTAGACTCCGGATGAATCCAGCTAAAATGACTGACAAATGACCAACACATCGAACACGCAGCTCTTTCCACGGCTAATTTTTGTACAGAGAATGGATTGGTATATAAACCCATACAATACTACTGTCAAGGGATTGTGTGTTCAAAAACGCTGTGCATGTTGTAAAAACGAAACTGTTGATGCGTACTACTAGCTAGGACAATATGGGTGACAATGACATACATATGGTATCTATTTAGACACAGTCTAACAAGTGGGCCAAACTAGAGAAGCATCATTGTATATGGACGTAAACGTAACCTGCAAATGCATCCAAATGTATTGTTGCACGCAAGGGGCTGACGTATGTGTTTGAAAAATATATCATCCTTTGACATATATGTTAGACTGGAAACTATTTATATGCCCAATACGTTTCCCTTGACTACATGGGTAAACTAGAACGAAAAGCTTTAAGTGACTCCGGGGGTAACGAAATAGATAGGTACATATGGAACAAAGAAGTAGGTCTATATTTAATCCAAACTTGCAAAGATCTATTATCTCGTAATGTGGATCAGATTTTAAATGATATGAACAATAACAAACTCAATGAATGCCAGTTCTGTTGACCTGATACATCGATATGAAAACATTCACCTAGTTTATGAGACTTTAGATAGAACAATCACTGAAGGAGAGGTTTGCCTAGGGTTGCGTAAACGGAAACGTGACAAAGCTAGGGGAATAAATGCGTTATGCAGCAATTTCTTTATATCTAAGGGCAACACAATTGCTTCAATATTAATAGCATTATTTAATCAACTATTTGATATTGGATATTATTCAGAATATTGGTTAACGGCTATCATCATACCAGTTTTGCAGAAAGAGGGTGCAAATAAACCCTTCAAGAGGCATTAGTCTACTAGCTGTATTAAGCAAGGCGTTCACATCCATTTTAAATATTAAGATTAATGAATGGGTAGACGAAAACGAGTTACTGGGCAAAGAGCAAGCCTTATTTAGAGCGGATTATTCTACAGCATTTGATATATTTATGTTATATACGTTAGTTTGCAAATATTTAAGAAAACGTAGGGGTAGATTCTATGCAGTATTTATTGACTATGCAAAAACCTTTGATAGGGTAGGGACGTTTACTGTTCCAAAGGTTTGTTAGTAAAAATATTAGTGAAAAGTGTTAAGAATCATTAGGGCAATTTATAATGATGTAAAATCATGTATTATGTCTAACAATTTTATTACCGATGAGCTTAATATTTTATGGGCACACCCCAAGGCTGTGTTTTATCACCTTTAATATTTTGCCTTTGTTTGTGAACGCTCTGAAACCCTTTTTAGCTGAAGAAAACACGATAGCCGATAGAAGCCTAGTAACTATTAATACTTTTGTATGTAGATGACTTACTTGTCTTTGCTGACGCTGTCCACCAGTTGCAAAATATACTCAACAGGCAACATTCATATTGCCTAAAGTGGAAATTAAAAGTGAATATGTTGTTACGTATCGGCTCATTCAAAGTAACACAAAGAAAGAGTGACCACAACAAGCTTTGTAGATTTTAACAAAAATAATTTATTTCCCTAGAAAACACGGTGAAAAGGTAAATAGACGAAACAAGACTTACGATTTACGAAGAAGATCCCAAAGATTTGTTCTAAAATTGTGAAAACACATAAGTCCTGTGAATAAACAGTTCTAAATTGATACAGTCTGAATCTCAGTTCCGTTCCAAGATGGCGGATGATGACGTAAGACGAAGGCTAACACAAAATGTCCAGAATTTTCACTGTGAATCACAAATTGTATTGTTCTGCTCCAATTTAGAAACAATTTCAACAAATGTCTTTGTCCAAAGCCAGTAGGGTTGTTCTCCAGGGAAAATAATTATTTAGAAAGTAGATAAAGTACAGCTACCACCACTAACAACACACATGTTGTTCCTAATACGTACGAATGAACAAACACCTCTTTCCAGCACAGAAATACCTTTTCCTTAAGGTATTAGAAACTCTACAAGATGTTATGATGTGACTCTCAAGTATGACTGACTACGACTACGACTATAACTGAATATTTCTTACAGGTAACTGAGCATTTAAAACAAGTTAATGCGTCATTTCATGTACACATGCACGAAGTACACGTGTGATTTCGCAATCCATCTGGACATTACGAAAGCCTAAACAAGTATCAGCCAATCATTTACATAGCTACTGCGACGAATTTACTATCATACAAAGCTCGTGCTTACACGAGTCACATTTACGTTTTAAATAAATGCGATATTTCTAACAAACTATTAGACCCATGCAAACATAACCATCATAATAATAATGACTACATTTAATGATGTAAACATGAAATAAAAATGAAACAAAGAATTAGAAGAATTTAAATTTTAACACATATGTAATTTAACTACAGGGTCGTAACGCTTTCCCCCATAAAGAAAAAAAGAAAGATTTATGTAATAAAGCTTTCTTTTTTACCAGATGTAAATTATACACGAGGTAAAAAAAACATTTACATAAGAAGAACTCTTATGAATTTACACAAAGGTGCATATGAAAATGACATTTCTATACACGGGAAAGTGCATCTGCAATTAAATTATCTTTTCCTTTAATGTGCCTGATGTCAAGATTGTACTCTTGCAAAAATAAACTCAATCTCAACAGTCTTTGATTTTTATTTTTCATTCTGCTGATGAAAGTATGGGGGTTGTGATCACTAAACACAACAACCGGAGAAGGAGCTGAACTGATATAAACTTCAAAATGCTGTAATGCTAGCATTAAAGCCAAGCATTCCTTCTCGATTGTTGAGTAGTTTCTTTGGTGTTTATTTAATTTCTTAGAGAAATAACACACTGGGTGTTCAACACCATTTTTGTCATCTTGAAGCAAAACTGCTCCAACCCCAACATCACTTGCATCCACAGATAGTTTGAACGGTTGACTGAAATCTGGAGCTGTTAAAACTGGTGCACTTTCAAGTATGGCTTTTAATCCATCGAAAGCCTCTTGACATTTTTCAGTCCAAAGAAACTTGTTTTTCTTTCTCAACAAGTTTGTCAGAGGTTCAACAATATCAGAAAAATTAGAACAAAATTTGCGATAGTACCCAGCCATACCCAAAATTCGCATCAGCTGTTTTTTACTGACAGGCACAGGAAATTCAGAAATAGCCTTGACCTTAGCATCTATAGGTTTAATTTGACCATGTCCCACAATATGTTCTAGAAAAGTAACACACGCACGGCAGAACTCACTTTTAGATAAATTAATAGTCAAATTTGCATCCGTGAGTCTGTCGAAGAACTTCCGAATCGTGGCTAGATGTTCTTTCCAGGTGTTGTTGTAGATGATGACATCATCAATATAGGCATCACAATTGTCTAGACCAGAAGTAATCATATCCATAAGGCGTTGAAAAGTACTTGGAGAACCCTTCATCCCAAATGGCATTACTTTATACTGGTAGAGTCCATCTGGAGTCACAAATGCCGAAATTTCTTTTGTTCTTTCCGTTAATGGAATTTGCCAAAAACCCTTCAGAAGGTCGAATTTAGTGACGTATTTGGCATTTCCAATTTTGTCGATACAATCGTCGATTCTTGGCAATGGAAATGAGTCTGTTTTTGTCACACTGTTCACCTTCCTATAATCCGTACACATTCAGAAAGTTTTATCCGGTTTCGGAACAAGAATGCACGGTGAACTCCAATCACTCTTACTGGGCTCTATAAAATCATTTTCCAGTTAATACTGAATCTCTTTTTTTCATGTATTCCTGTTTAAAAGGATTCATTCTGTATGGGTGTTGTTTCATGGGTTTCGAATCTACTATTTCAACGTCGTGAAAAATTTTGTTTGTCCTTGCAGGCACGTCTGGAAACAAGTGCTCATTTTCAAACAATTGTTTAAGTTCACTTTTTTCTTGATTTGTAAATGAGAAAGTTTCTGGTCTAGATTTTCCACAACTTCCTAATTCCGAAGACTTGTTGTTCCAAGATAGTAGAATCCAACTGAATTCCTTCATTCAAATCCTCAGTTGGTGGGACAGGTACAACTAAATTAATTGCATGATTTACTTGGCTATTTCTTTGAAAATAGTAGTACTCCATTAATTTACTTAGACTTGAGTACTAATTATTATAATTTAACTCATTCATTTTCTTCTTTACTTTGTAAGGGCCATAAAATCTTACTTGAAGAAAATTCTGCAGAATGCGCACGAGAGAATGAACTTTATTACAGTACTTATAAATTCTCTCTAGTACACTTTGGTGAAACCATAGTTTCACTTTTGACTTGAACTGCTGCATGCCAAATTCAAGTATAACAAGCTGGAACATTCCAGTCTTAAAATCTGACCTTTGACCAGATTGAACAAATTTGAGAAGGCCAAATTGAGCAAAAATTCCTCAAAGGAATTACCTCTGGAAAACTTGTTGACGCACACTTGATGGTCAACAAATTTTGGTTACCTGACTTGGTCTTTGGTAAGGGACTAACACAATCTCCCATGGTTCTACTGAATGGTTCGTCAGATGCAGGAATTGGTTGCAGATGAGCTTTAGGTATCTTTTGATTTGGTTTTCCTACTATTTGACAAGTATGACAAGATCTACAAAACTTGCATACATCACTTTTGATTTTTGGCCAATAGAAGTGAGTCAAGATCTTGTGATACGTTTTATTTATCCCTAAATGACCAGCGAGAGGATTTTCATGGGCCAAACTAAGTATTTTCTGTCTGTAAGGTTTCGGAACCACAATCTGATATTTTACTGACCATTTTTTACTAGCAGGTACCTCGGGAAGTCTCCATTTTCTCATAAGAGCTCCATTTTTAACGAAGTAACAGACAGGTACTTCAGTTGCTTCAGTTTCAATAACGGCCCGCTGAAACAAACAGGAGATCTCAGGATCTTTCTCCTGTTCGACGACAAGTGATTGTCGTTTATCACCCTGATTAGATAAAAGAGAATGAGTATTCAAAAGAGGATCACTATGATCAACACCTTTTGACTGATCCAAATTAGAAGTGAAAGTGACCTCATCAAAAGCCTGACCAATACATGTGTCAGCTAAAGGAATACATTCCTTATCAAAATCATTCTCAAGAGCTTTCTTTGCCATAGTTCTGGTAACTGCACAAGCTGGGAATAAATCAGGGATTTCTTTTGCAATAGGATCAGCTTTCTGATCCAAAGAAGGCTTTGTCAGTTGCAAGTGGATTAACCACAACCTTGTCTCCAGCTAAGTCATTGCCTAGCAACAAATGAATGCCCTCAACGGGTAAAGTAGACATTACACCGACTGTCACAGGTCCTGAAACTAAGTCTGATGACAAATTAACAGAATGGAGAGGAACATTAACAAAGCTGCACTCTACTCCCTGAATGAGAACACTCATTAGAACAGGTCTTCTCAGAAGAAGGCAAAATACCTGAAACTAAAAGACTCTGAGAAGCTCCTGTATCCCTCAAAATTTTAATAGGAATAGGATTGGCCAAATCACCCAAGAGTGATATAGAACCCTTCGACATGAATGGTTCAAAATTCTCCATAACACAATCAGACTGAGGTTTTTCAAACCCAACAAATGTATTGTTTTCAATACATGACCGTGACCTTGACCTCTTGGAAAAAAAAGCATTTGGGATAGGTCTATCTTGATTCTGATGCCTATATTTCAATTTGAAGCAATCAGAAATGACATGTCCTTTTTTCTTACAATAGGTACACGTAGGAATAGACAAGGATTTTGAATCAAGTCTCAGAGGCTTGATTTTTAGAATTTGTGTCAGACTGAGTTTTACTGAGAGTCGTATTTGGTTGAAACACCTTTCTATCAGTAGACTGCTGAGTGAAAGATTTGCTTACAGTAGGAACTTTATGAGTTAAGGAATACTCATCAGCAGCAATAGCAGCTTTTTCCAAGGTTTCAAACTTATGCTCTTCAAGATGATTCTTAATGTCACTATGAACACAGTTCTTGAACTCTTCAAGTAATATTAATTGTTCAAGACTTTCAAAATCATGTTCGATTTTCTTGGCTAAGCACCATCTTTTGAATAACTGTTCTTTTTCTCTAGCAAATTCAACATAAGTTTGTCCAGCATCTTTCCTATAGTTTCTGAACTTTTGCCGATAAGCCTCAGGGACTAATGCATAACCCTTCAAGATGCATTCCTTAACCAAATCGTAATCAGAACTTTCTTGTACTGACAGAGATATATAGATATCTCTGGCCTTGCCACAAAGTACACTCTGCAATAATTGAGTCCAATACTCTCTTGGCCATTTCGAATTCTCAGCTACTTTTTCAAAAAGAATAAAATAGTTGTCTACTTCCTTTTCACTAAAAGGGGGAACTAACTTGATATTTCCTAAAATGTTAAAATTTGAATTTGCACGAGAAGTGGAATCGTGCCTGTCACTTGCCAGCTCAAATTCTTTCATTCTAAGTTGAAATTCTTTATCTTTTTCCCTTTCCCGTACATGCATTTGTTCTTTTTGTAATTCCATTTGTCTTTCTTTTTCCCTTTCTTCTATTTGTATTTGTTCTTTTTGTAATTCTATTTGTTCTTTTTCTTTCTCTCTCTGAAACTCGAGCTTCCTCAACTCTACTTCCATCTTTTTCATTTTCAGTTCCAATTTCTTAGTGTCAGAGTCTGTCATAGACTTACTGACAGATGCCAAAACACTTTGGTCAAAAATATTCTTTTCTACCAAATGTTGAACTAAAATTTTTTTGATTTCTTGTTTTGTCAAGGAAGCATTTGCTTCAGAAAGATCGTATTTTCTGGCAAGTTTAAGCAACTCCTTCTTCTTCAGACTATCCAACTGTTCTTGAGTTGGACTAGAAAGAAAACTCTCCACTTTTGACATTCTGAAAGAAAGCCTGTTGTTTTCACTAAACTTTCAAGCAAAATGGGATTTGAACTAGGGGAATTTAAACTTCAATTTTTTAGCCAATTTCATATATCAGCCAAATTCATATATCAGCCAATTTCATAAATCAGCCAATTTCATAGATCCATCCCGGACGAACCCCCAATTTCTTTATGTTATGCATCGGCTCGTTCAAAGTAACACAAAGAAAGAGTGACCACAACAAGCTTTGTAAATTTTAACAAAAATAATTTATTTCCCTAGAAAACACGATGAAAAGGTAAATAGACGAAACAAGACTTACGATTTACGAAGAAGATCCCAAAGATTTGTTCTAAAATTGTGAAAACACATAAGTCCTGTGAATAAACAGTTCTAAATTGATACAGTCTGAATCTCAGTTCCGTTCCAAGATGGCGGATGATGACGTCAGACGAAGGCTAACACAAAATGCCCAGAATTTTCACTGTGAATCACAAATTGTATTGTTCTGCTCCAATTTAGAAATAATTTCAACAAATGTCTTTGTCCAAAGCCAGTAGGGTTGTTCTCCAGGGAAAATAATTATTTAGAAAGTAGATAAAGTACAGCTACCACCACTAACAACACACATGTTGTTCCTAATACGTACGAATGAACAAACACCTCTTTCCAGCACAGAAATACCTTTTCCTTAAGGTATTAGAAACTCTACAAGATGTTATGATGTGACTCTCAAGTATGACTGACTACGACTACGACTATAACTGAATATTTCTTACAGGTAACTGAGCATTTAAAACAAGTTAATGCGTCATTTCATGTACACATGCACGAAGTACACGTGTGATTTCGCAATCCATCTGGACATTACGAAAGCCTAAACAAGTATCAGCCAATCATTTACATAGCTACTGCGACGAATTTACTATCATACAAAGCTCGTGCTTACACGAGTCACATTTACGTTTTAAATAAATGCGATATTTCTAACAAACTATTAGACCCATGCAAACATAACCATCATAATAATAATGACTACATTTAATGATGTAAACATGAAATAAAAATGAAACAAAGAATTAGAAGAATTTAAATTTTAACACATATGTAATTTAACTACAGGGTCGTAACAATGTAAAGAACGAGAGTGATTTATTTCGAAGAGGTGACTATCTCAGAAGTTACAAAGTGGTACTATAACCATACAGAGGTAAAATATGAAGAATAATATAAGTATTTAGGATACATATTTTCTTCAAAAAACTCTTTCTCTTTACATTAGATAGTGTGATTGCTGTGTAATATATATTTGTATTTCACCAAGTCAGAAAAGTTTGAAAAAATGATTGCTTTCATGTATAATATTTCCAATATAAACGATGTTCTTTCGTTGCACACTAAAACAAATATTTTGTACCACAGAATGTATTGATGCGTATCAAGGGCCAGTAGCATGTATTACAAATAAGCACCCTTATTATTATTAACAAATTGTGGTCCGCCTATGGAGCATGAATACGCATATATCAACATGGTTTCAACAGTAGCTTATTGCTAATATACTCTCTTGATCAGTGTTGAA